>JADRCD010207341.1:0-47602 GCA_019843815.1 Montemys delectorum
TATTCAGAGCTTGCTATAGTAGGGTAGCTGTGCACTAAAGGTGTCAAATTGCCCTGGCTTTTGTTGATTATATTCTTTCAAGGGCCTTTAGCCATCTGGATGGCTTTGGTCCCTGGATGTTCATATTGTAGTAGGCATTGGGAAGGGGCTTAACCTCCAGAGTCCTAGTGTGGCAGGCCTCTGATGGGTATCTTTGTGCTGTATGTTTCAGGTCTGATGAAGGTGGGCAGAAAGCTGGCTGGAAAATGAAGGTCTCCTGGGCTCAGGGCGGCTTGCAGTGCCCTAGAGGACTCACCAAGTAGGGGAGGTGGTTAGGAAAGGGAAGCTAACTGTATGATTCAGGCTCAGTTGAAGGTAGACAGAGAGGTGGGGGGAGAATGGAGATGTGCTGGAGATGGTAAGCTGCTCGGTGCACCTTGGGGTGCCCCAGAGGACTCAGTGAACAGAGATCAAACATGCAATTTTAAATAAATAATTTGTTGTAGTTGCAAAAAAAAAAAAAATGTTCCTTTCTTCTGACATTCCTGAGCTGAAAACAGAAGATATTGAACACCAGTCCCTCTCTGTGCATGAAAATTCTTGCTTCTGAGAAGATGCAAAGAAAATGCCTTTCATAATTATCATCTTTTCTCCAGAAAATACTGAAAATCATTAAGTGCCCATCTTTTTCCTTGATTCAAAGTTTTATAAAAATGATAAGATGCAATTCATGCTTTTACATAATTACTGCTATATTTTTCCATAACCTAATAAAGTTCTTTATTTCAATAAAACTCTAAGCCAACCATACATGATTGTTAGGTTCCATATCAATTGTCCCTCATTAATGTTGCAGAAAAGCGATTAGCATTTTGAGGCAAACAAGGTGTACTTAGTTAGTGGGACATGACCCTGCTGTCACTAAATTATATCTATGATTAATGATCTTCTCCAGTTTAAAGTTTGAATCACAATAAATAGATTACAAGTGAAGATGGGGGAGGGTTATTGGAATAGGAAAAGATGCACCTTAAGACTTGAATCGTATATGCCATTGTTTAATATTGAATTCAGCTCATAGTACAATTGACCTCAAGGTTGATACTCAAATTCCAAGACACATAAAAATCACCTAGGGTGATTTTTACAAACCCTAATGTTTGGGTTCCAACTCAGACTAATTAAATTCTCTAGGGGTGAGACCTGGATGCTATAAGGTTTTCAAAAAGTAAATGCCATAATAATATCTACACTTAAAAAATGAAATTGGATTCATTAAAAAAATAATAATAAAACCAAAAGCCAGGAGATCTTCATTTGTACACATTATGATGAAGACTTTCAGGATTTTGTGTCACACCGCCACAGTGAAAATTATTTTTCCATTGCATAATAGTACACATAAAATAGAGAATGTTTGAGCATTAGTTCTTGGATGTTTAGTCCATCATTGGAAATATCATTTTGGCCTTTGAAAGATAGGCTTATTTCTCTTGGAGTAAAAATAGAATTTGAATAAGAGTTTAGACCCATCCTGTTTCAGATTCCTTGTTAAAGAACTGAGAACTTAAACTTCCAACATGTCAGAAAGGCCATCTTGGGGCAGGAGAGACAGCTCCCTGGCTATGTGCATATACAGTTCTTGTAGACTACAAGAGTTCAGTTCCTAGCATCCACATTATGTTCCTCACCACTGCCTGTAACTCCAACTCCAGACAATCTGAAGCCATCTTCAGCCTCAGCAGACACCTGACCTGAGATGTAAAAACCCCCACTGATTGCACACATGTGCACATAATTAAAAATGTTTTTAAGTTAGGTTTGTATACCTGCCCCCCACACCTCAACTCCTGTAGCAATAATACTTAACACCCCTAGCCTTGTGAGATCCAATCCCGACAATCATCTCAACTACAAACTGCACACTAAGAGGGAACAAGACACCACCAACAAAATCCAAGCCTTCCAGCATAAGAATGCCAAACCCTCAAGCCATATAATCTGCTGATGGCCTAGGTGAGGTCCAGCAGAAAGGCTAGTCTTGGGATCAAACCAAGCCTTCGAACCCCAAGAGAAAATTATGGAAGAATGGCAATATTTTTATCAGTGGTATGTGACGTGGTGTTACTTGAAGAGAAAGAATAATTTGACGATTATGGAGCAAGAAAGAATACACTGGCTCTCTAGGGCCTAGCATAATTTCTGCATGCCTTGCTTACATTGCTGAGTAAGGCCTGAGGAAGCTGTATTAGAGGAAGAAAGGCCTTTGAGCCAATCTGAGACCCTCAACTGAGTTGTTCCTTGCCAAGGATCAGAATAATTGTGACCAAGGTTTTTCATTGGAACATTCAGCCACCACTTGTGTCCAAAGTGAACTCCTTGGGGAGAGTTTGGGGCACTGACAGAGTATGATAAGGATAGCAAACCCAGGAGAAAGGCAGAACAACATTCCTACCCAGAAGGAGGATGTTGGTTTTTAAAACAAAAATGCCAAGCATTTGATTTACCAAATAAAGACTCAGGAGCCAGAGGCAGTGGGAAAAAAAAGTCAGGTAACTCAGAGAGGCAGAGAAAGCACCCAGCTGACCTTTCTCCTCCTCTGTCTCTGAAGGAAGCTGCTCTTTTTTCCTTCAACTCAAAGTCCCTTCTTTCTCCTTTTTATGTTCACACTACATCCAAATTATCGCTTGCTCCACCTCTTGACCTATTGTTAACCTTATTTAGTTCTTGTTTACAGAAAGCTCTTAAATTATAGGTGTGTGCAAGGTGTTAGCCACAACACAACTACTTGTTTACAGTAAACTTAAAGCTCTTGGGAAAGAACTATGTGCTATGGGTGCAGCAGATGAGCAGCCTGGTCTTCATGTGGGTCCCCCAAACAACTGGAGCAGGACCTGTCCCTAAAGTCTGTTGCTTACTTGCCCGCCTGTGGATCCTGCACCCCTAAATGGACAGTCTTGTCTGGCCTCAGTGGGAAAGGATGTGTCTAGTCCCACAGCAACTTGATGTGTGGGGTGATGGGTGGGGATGTGTGTATTAAGGGATGGGATAGGGAATGGGGGAATTGACACTCAGAGTGGGGACTTCTCCATTTAAGGGGAATGAGGGTAGGATTTACATGACCAGGCACTAGGAGAAAAGGAAGGGCTGATATTGGATTTCAGTGTTCACAATGTGAAAAAATATCGTCCAACAAGCAGAGGCTTTGGGAAAGCACCAAGAAGCAAGAGAACTATGAAGAATGTTGGTCTCCCCCTGAAGAACAGGTGGTATGAATGCCTGAGAGAAGTAGGGGGTTCCACAGGACATCACAGGGTACAGAGGTCTGCAAAATCCATGCCAGAATAAAAAGGGTGGGCGTTGGGCCTGCCTCATTTTACTTAAAAGCCAAGTAAATCATTAAAACAAAAATTCTGAATCATGAAAGTACATAAAAAGCTAGACTTTGCTTTTATGTTTTAAAAAGGTACACATTTTCATAGATCTTTGCAAAATCCCCCTTTTAATTAAGAAAACAACTTTATATATAAGAAAAATCAGAAGAAAATAAAGTATTTATGGATGGGCAGTATGCACCTTCACCTACCGAGGCATCTTCCTTACTTTATAGCTTATTCGGAATTTAAAGTAGATTGGGTATCTAAATTTAAAAGCTAAATGTTCAAAAAATCTGAAAAGAAAATATAATGAAAAATCTTTTAACTTTCAAACCACAGGCAAGCAAAGGAAGGGAGAAACGGAGCTGCTTCAATATTCAGGATAATGTACATCAAAAAAAAAAAAAAAACTCTTCGAAATGGAGAAAACATAACCTGTAGCATGGGGGCAGGGGGGGGGAAGGGTTTCCTGGTGTCTGATAAAGGTAAACTGCCATTCTTTAACTGTGCATAAGCACCTTGGGGAGGGACAGAATAGTTCTAACTTCAAATCCTATAGACCTCCATCTTTTTTTTCCTTGTTTGCTGTCTTTTTTTTTTCTTTCTCTTTTTATTAGATATTATCTTAGTTTACATTTCAAATGGTCTCCCTTTTCCTGGCTTTTCCTCCAAAAACCCCCTAGTCCTTTCCCCCTCCCCCTGCAAAACCAACCTACCCTCTCCCACTTCCTGGCCACTTCCCCTATACTGGGGCATAGAGCCTTCACAGGACCAAAGGCCTTTCCTCTCATTGATAACCTACTAGGCCATCTTCTGCTACATATGCAGCTGGAGCCATGAGGCCCATCATGTGTACTCTTTGGTTGGTGGTTTAGTCCCTAGGAGCTCTGAGGGTACTAGTTAGTTCATATTGTTGTCCCTCCTATGGGGCTACAAACCCTTCAGATCCTTGGGTCCTTTCTCTAGCTCCTTCATTGGGGACCCTATGCTCAGGCCAATGGATAGCTGTAAGCATCCACTTCTGTATTTGTCAGGCACTGGCAGAACCTCTCAGGAGACAGCTATATCAGGCTCCTGTCAGCCAGCACTTGTTGGCATCCACAATAGTGTCTGGGGTTTGGTGATTGTATATGAGATGGATCCCCAGGTGGGGCAGTCTCTGGATTGTCATTCCTTCAGTCTCTGTCCCACACTTTGTCTCTGTAACTCCTTCCATGGGTATATTGTTCCCCCTTCTAAGAAGGATCAAAGTGTTCACACTTTGATCTTCCTTCTTCTTGAGTATCATGTGGTTTGTGGATTGTATCTTGGATATTCTGAGCTTCTGCGATAATATTCACTTATCAGTGAGTACATACCATGTGTGTTCTTTTGTGATTGGGTTACCTCACTCAGGATGATATTCTCCAGGTCCATCCATTTCCCCAAAATTTCATAAATTCATTGATTTTATTAGCTGAGTAGTACTCCATTGTGTAGATGTACCACATTTTCTGTATCCATTCCTCTGTTGAGGGACATCTGGGTTGTTTCCAGTTTCTGGATATTATAAGTAAGGCTGCTATGAACATGGTGGAGCATGTGTCCTTATTACATGTTGGAGCATCTTCTGTGTATATGCCCAGGAGTAGTATAGCTGGGACATCTGGTAGTACTATGTCCAATTTCCGGAGGAACCACCAAACAGATTTCTAGAGTGGTTGTACCAGCTTGCAATTCCACCAGCTTAGTTACAGTCACACCAAGGTATTTTATATTATTTGTGAGTATTGTGAAGTGTGTTCTTTCCCTAATTTCTTTCTCAGCCTGTTTATCCTTTGAGTAGAGGAAGGCCATCGATTTGTTTGAGTTAATTTCTATCTAGTCACTTTGCTGAAGTTATTTATCAGGTCTAGGAGCTCTCTGGTGGAATTTTTGGGGTCACTCGTGTACTATCATATCATCTGCAAATAGTGATAATTTGACTTCTTCCTTTCCGATTTGTATCTCTTTGATCTCCTTTGTTGTCTAATTGCTCTGGCTAGGACTTCAAGAACAATGTGGAATAGGTAGGGAGAGAGTAGGCAGCCTTGTCTAGTCCCTTATTTTAGTGGGATTGCTTCAAGTTTCTCTCCGTTTAGTTTGATGTTGGCTACTGGTTTGCTGTATATTGCTTTTACTATGCTTAGGTATTGGCCTTGAATTCCTGATCTTTCTAAGACTTTTTACCATGAAAGGGTATTGGATTTTGTCAAATGCTTTCTCAGCATCTAATGAGATAATTGTATGTTTTTTTTTCCTTTGAGTTTGTTTATATAGTGGATTACGTTGATGGATTTCCATATATTGTACCATCCCTGCATCCCTGGGATGAAACCTTCTTGGTCACTATGGATGATCATTTTGATGTATTCTTGGATTTGATTTGCAAGAATTTTATTGAGTATTTTTGCATTGATATTCATAAGGGAAATTGGTCAGCTTAAATGGCCCTCTGCATACCTGCCTTCTATGAACTGGCTGACATGTGCTTTTGGGGACTTGCTCTGATCACTATGCTGATGCTCCCTGTTGATCTAGTGTGCTGCCTTCAGTTCTTCTTCTAGGTTAATTCTTGTGACACTGAAGCTATGGGATCCTTTCTTGTGCCTGTATTTGGCCAGCTCATTCAATTTTTCTGCCTACCCTTACATAGGAAGTGTGATTTTGAACTGTTTTGTAAATGAATTGTGGACCTGATGGCAGGTAAATAAGAATTAGTCTGTTTACATATAAACTACTAAGGTCTCTGGAATAGAACGTATAAATAACTAAGAATCAGATAAACTTTATTAAAAACCAACAACAACAACAATAAAAAACAAACCTTTGGTTGTTGTTTTTGAGACTGAGTCTTATTTTGCAAGCAAGGCTAGCTACACACTAGTGTTAACCATCCTGACTCTGGCTCCCAAATGTAAACTGGATTGCAAGTGTGTGCCATCAAGCCTGGAAAATACCTTTTTATTCCAATAATGCTGTATAGTCATTGCTCAGGAAACAAAATGAGGCCTTCATTTAGTTTAGTTTAACAACAAAATCAAATACTTGGCCATGTAATTAGTTAAGGACTTACGAGTACTTTTATGTAGAGGCAAAGCCATTTAATTTTGAGTCTCCTGCACATTGGGAACATATTAACATTGGAAATTGTGGGATGAAAATGTAGGCATATTGAAAAGGTAAATATAATAGTGATAATGTGTTATATAAATATGAGAGTAAACATGTAGGTAGAAATAAGGTTTGGAAATGGTTGCACTGGTGAATTTTCTTATCAGTTATAACTTTTTTTTTTAGATTCTTAACTTACTGCCAAGTTTTGTGCTTCGTTGGAGAGAGTTTCATATGATTTTTTGTATGTTTATTTATGGTATTTTTTTTTCACTAAAAATGCATCATTACCTTAGCAGCTGCTGTACCACATGGAGGAGCATGTGTGCTTTTTAGAAGTCATCCAGTACACCTTCCCCCAGAATCCCAGAGCCAATCTGCTTTGGGAAATCACATTTCACCAGCAAGAGAGAGCACGATTCAGATATTTTTTGCAGTTTTTTTTCCAATAATAATTTTCTATACCATGTCTTCTCTCCTAAATTTTCTATTTAAAAATACTATTTCAAAAAAAGGAACAATATATACATATATATGTTAGTTCAGAGTGAGAGAAGGCTTAAAATACATCCTCTCCTGTGCTGGAGGCCATTTTGGAAGAAGGTTGGGACTGAATTAACTTACAACAAAACAGAAGGGTAAAATAAAAATGTAGAAGTGGGTAATGGTGTGTTTTTCATGAATGAGCCTGCCCTTTCGTTTACATAGTTAATGGATTTTTACACCCTTTCTTTCCCTTTCTCTTTCTCTTTCTCTTTCTCTTTCTTTCTTTTTCTTTCTTCCTTTCTTTCTTTCTTTCTGCTTTTATTTTGTGGGTGTGGTATGTATGCACGAGTGTGTGTGTGTGTGTGTGTGTGTGTGTGTGTGTGTCAGAATGAGAGGGGAGTGAAAGGAGTTATTTCAAGTATACTTACTCTTCTGCCAAGGGACTTGTGTTTCTAACTCCGTTTGTATTAATTTCCTGAACCTCTAACTCGGTCCCCAGCCTCAAGTCTATGCTGACTATTATGACTTTCGGTGACATTTTTCTAGATTACTATTGGACTCCTTCCAAGCTACTGACCAACCAGGAGTAGAAAACAGAAAACATTTATATACAAAACCACCCATGAACTAATATGCTATGTACTTTGCAGTGTTGCTAAGCTTGTATGAAATTATATGCCTCTTGCATAATTTTTGAGATAGGGTGTCATGTAGCCTAGTACTGCTTCAAGCTAGCTACCTAACTGAGGATGACTTTAAGCTGCTGATCTCTAGCCTCTAAATGATGAGTGCTTGGGTGTCACACGTAGGTGCCCCCACCTTACTGTGTGTAGTACTAAGGGATGAAATTGAAGCTTTATACATGCTAGGCAAGCACTCTCCTAATTGAGCTACATCTTAAGTTCTTACACAGTATTGGCATGTATTCATTGTACATAATGATAATGTTCATATTTGTATATCATATGCTTTCATCATTTTTACTGTCCATCCCCTTGTATCCCGCTTCTCCCTACTACTATGCTTCTTCATTGAACCCAGCCTCATATCTACTTTTGTATCACATAAATGATTTTATGTATCTATATAAAATCCATGATCTACAAATGAGAAAACATGTGATAGTTATCTTTTAAGTCTGACACATTTCAGTTAATTCAATGATCTTCAGTTGCTCCCATTTTTCTACAAATATCATTACTTTATTCTTCTTTACAGTCAAAATAAAACTTCACTGTAAGTCTGTGCCACATTTCATTAACCATTCATCTGTTGATAAGTAAATAATTGGATCCTGTTTAGCTACTGTGAATAGTGCTGAAATAGTGGATATGTGTAAGCATCTCTGTGGGATGTTTTGAAATTTTTAAGATTTATTTTTATTTTATGTGTATGCATCTATGTCTGTGAGTATATGTTACATGTGTGCTGATGCCTCCAGAGGACAAAAAAAGGCATGCAGTTCCCTGAAGGTATAGGCAATTGTGAGCTACCTGATGTGGGTGCTGACAATTAAACTCACATCTCCTAGAAGAGGAGCAACTACTCTTAACCACTAGGCCTGCTCTCCAGGACCTAGGGTGCATTTTAAATGATATACTTAGTTAATTTTAAATCCTATAGACTTTATACTTAGATACATATTTATTTCATCAAAACACATTAATTCAAAAGATGAAGTTGAATTTTATAAATTCCATGGCCAGTATAACTCCCAGCTTTTATAGTTTGGGCTTTTATCTGTGGTGTTTATGAAAAAGGGAAAAAAAATAAAATTTTAAGTATATAATAAAGATATAAAATAAATATCAAGGTTCTTAAAACCACTTATATATGATCAAATTTAATAAAGAAAATCAGCACACAAATGTATTTTTAGTTGACATAACTAAATATTTAATAACAATGTTCATTACTATACTCACAGATTGCTAAGACCTTGGCCCTAGATTTAATCCTGACACCACTTTCCTGGGCTTCAGACCCTCAGTGGTAAAGTGTGCACAATGAACTATTTCCTGCTCAACAATTTCATGCACTAAGCAAGAGACATAAATGGATGAAAGCGAAGTTGGTGGGTAGCATGAAAAATATCAAGTGATGGTAGGTTCTTTTAGGAGTTTTAACTCCTCTGGAATGAGTATTTTATGCCCAAATCCCCAGTGTGGTGATACTTAGAATCCACATGTGATGGTAACTTTAGGAAGGTAATGAGTTTTACACAAGATCGTGAGTTTGGACATTCCACAATAGGAATGGTATGCCTGTAAGTATACACGCAAGAGTTAGCGCAATCAAAGAAGAAGAGAGGAGGGGAGGAGAAAGGTGGGGATCGGTAGAGGAGAAGTGCGGAGATAAGAAAGGAGAACAAAGAAGAGAGGAGAGGAGAGAGGAGAGGAGAGGAGAGGAGAGGAGAGGAGAGGAGAGGAGAGGAGAGGGTAGGGGAAGCAAAAAGAGGTAGTAGAAGAAAAGAAAGGAAGGAAGGAGGAAAGGAGGCAGAAAGAAAAAGAGGAAGGAAGGGAGGGAGGAAGGGGGAAGGGAGGGAGGATCCAGATTCAGCCTTCCATGCGAGGGCACAGCATTGAATCTGCCCTCTGTAGGATGGAACAGGCTCCTCCTTGACAGAGGCCAGCTGCACTGGCACTGACCTCAGCCCTTCTACACACCGAACTACCCATCACAGACTTGTGTTTTCTAAAGCATCTGATCTATGGCATTCTGTCATGGTGTTTCAAACAGACCAAAACAGATCTTCTCTCACACAGTCAGTAGGATGCTGAGGTCTGAGGAGCTAGGAGGAAAATGGCTTGACTAACGTAGACCAAATCCACTCTGCTTCAACTGTTGGTTGCCTAAGGGAAACTGAGTTCAAATATTGTACATTGACTCTTTACAGGAGACATAAAAATATAGATTAAACATGAAATATAAAAGTTCCAAAATGGTCATCAATTTAGATGGCTCTATTTTCTTTAAAGAACATCATGCAAATGATACGATAGTACTGGCCTGCTATACTCCCGGAACTCAGGAGGCTGAGACCGGAGGCTGGCCAGCCTGAGCACACAGTGAGGTCCTATCTGAATCACCCAAAGCAACTACAACAGAGAAAAGAACATCATCTACCTCTGTGAGGCTGACTCAGCTCGTAGATTAGGTGCGTTTGTTATTAACTTGCATACTGGATGATGACAAGGAAGTCTATCAGTGCTCATCCACGTGAGCATCACAGGGCAAAACTGGATAGACTGGTTTGGTTTCGTGTTTTAAACAGTAATAAAACCACAGCCTTGAGCAGTAGGACTGTGGACAAGAAGAATTCAGAATAGATCTGGCTCAGTTAAGTACAAACAGAGTGAGCTGACCTGGATACCATCTGGGTCCCAGACTATCTCCCCAAAGGTGACCTCGCCCTTCACAAGAGCTCATTGGTGCTATGTAGAGAGTTGTGCTTCCAAGGCTTCCATGCACGCTCCCAAATCACCACCACTCTAACTTTGGTCTTGCCTGATCCTTCAAAAAGCTTGCCAAGGTGGAAATGGAGTTCAAATGAGAGTTTGTACTGAGAAATTGGAAGTGACTCTTCGCTTAGTCTGTGCTCCAGGGCCAAAAGCTAGCAGAGCTGAGGAAAGAGGTGACAGAGACAGCCCAGCAATAGCCAAGGCACAGGCAGCAGGAGTAACCCCAGCTGTGGCTGTGTGCCACAGGGCAAGCTGTTTGATTCAGATGGATAAACTCTACCCACAGCTGCTGACACCACATCTGACTTTTTGTCCTGGAATATACATATGTATGTATGTACATATATATGTGATTTTTATGTGTATGGATGCTTTAGTTGCATGTGTATCTATGCACCACATGCTGGCCTGGTGATGTCAGAGGCCAAAAGAGGTCACCAGTCTTCCTGGAACTTGAGTTACAGAC
Organism: Montemys delectorum; assembly: GCA_019843815.1. Lineage (NCBI taxonomy): Eukaryota > Metazoa > Chordata > Mammalia > Rodentia > Muridae > Montemys > Montemys delectorum. The sequence goes on from JADRCD010207341.1 coordinate 10,902, forward strand.
AGTGTGAGGCACCATGTGGGTGCTAGGAATCAAAATCAGGTAGTGCACAAGAACACTGAGTGTCCTGAACTGCTCAGCCATCTCTTCAGCTGACAGCGTTTTGTTTTGTTTTGTTTAATCTGTACCATGAGAATAACCTTACACTTGATAGATAGTTATGAGTTTTAAAGGAAACACTGTATATGAAGTTGATCATTGAATCATTAGTTAAGGAGTGTTCATTTGCGTCTTTCAAGGGGCCAAGCTGAGACTGGGAGAAACTGCTGTAGTCTAGAACGTGTCTGTACACTTACTGTACAGGCTTGATCATTTACCTTCCCAAAACCACAGGCTTTCCACTGGAAAAACTGAATATCTTGTATACAGAGTGTCAGATTAAAGACATTCCCTGCAGGAATCACATAAACATGATTATCAAGTCTTCGGAACATTCCTACTCAGAGGGCCACTATTCTTCCCACTCAAATGAGGCCTCTGTTCATTCCATTGCTATCTGGTGAATTCCAAGATGCTGCATTTAAATTAGACATAGAAAACACATTTCATAAAGGTTCCTGTTGACAGAAGGAGGTTCTGATGAAGTCCTGTAAGCTGACAGATATTAAGCAAATCTGCTCTTTTAGAATCACCTATGAGCCTTGGTGTTGCAGCAATTGCACACAAATACAGTTGCTAAAACAATGAACACTACCCTCGTCTCCAGAGTTGCCATTAAAACAATGGGATTTTATAGAAGTACAGCTGTGTGACAAACATGTGGACTCTGTAATACAACTACAGAGTTGTACAATAAATAACTACTTTTGCTAACCATTCACTCACTGTCTCACCACTGCTCCACAAATGCATCCTGTTTTGGTTTGAATAAGCATCACCCCAGAGACTCATGTACGTACAGACTTAGTCCCCAGTTGGGAAACTGCTTGGAAGGTTTAAGAAGTGTGTCCTTGTTGGAGGAGGTGTGGCTTTCTTAGAGAGGGTGTGTTGCCCCAGCAACTCTCTGTTTCTGATTTCCTGCCTGAGGCTCAGGGTGTAAAGCTCTCAGCTACCTACCACACCTATTTGTTGTTGCCCTGATTCCCGCCATGATGATAATGGACTTCACCTTCTAAAACTACAAGCAAGCTCCCAATTTACTGTTAAGGGTCGCCTTGGTCATGGTGTCTCTTCACAGTAATAGAACCATGACCAAGACAAACCCTGACACAAAAACACATCCTTCCAGACTCTCTAAGGCCAGCATTATCAGTAATTTCAATTTCTTCATAATAGTGAAACACACAATTATAAATTGAGACCATCATTTCACTGAACTTGCTTTTTCACTGGCTGACATGTAGTCTTGTGTTTCAGAGCCTGAAAATGTTGCTTCCCTTCAATTCTCTGGCACTTATGTCAATAATCCATTTGTGTATACATATAATGCATGGACATATGAATATACATGTTTGCATACTACATAAACATATGTGTACATACACATGTATACACGCACACACATATGCATAGTCTATTAAAATCCAAGTTGATTTTTGCTTTCTATGTGTAATAACTGCCAAAAATAAGAAGGCAGAAATGTTCTTTAAAACGCAGGATGGCAAGAAACAGCACAAGTAGAGTAATAATTTATCAGGTTGAACTGTGGCCAAAATGTTGGTGTTCAGTATCTTGATCTTATTATTTATCTCACAGCTTGACCAGAAAACCATGGGTGAGCAAGATAGGGAGGGAATCAATGGCCCTCCTGGGCAGGCAGACAAAGCCAGTCCTTAACTGAACCATACCTGATTGTCCACTGAGCCGCACACCTGTGCCCTCTCCCACCCCTTTCGAAACCGCCTTGGTCTTGAGGGTTGAACAGTGCTCATCATGGAAACAATATCCAAATTGAGATCAGAAGAGAGACAAAAGCTAAATTTATCCCGACACTTTCTTCATTCCAGGCTTCTACTTTCCTGTGACGCACAAATGTCATTTTCGATAAAGGAAAAAAAGCTATTTTCAATAATGAGAAATGGATTTCCCTGCCTACCAGTACCAGGACAACTGCATCCCACAGAAGTATTGCGTATGGAACCACAGGCAGAAAGGCAGATGTCATTGTGTCCTCTCATCTGCGCTTATTTTTCACAGAGATTTCTCAGCAAAGGAAGAAAACAGGAGCGGGGGAAGAAGACAGCAGCCTGATTGGGAGCAATTACACAAAGTCTCCCAAGAAGTGTTGGCTTTCCCTTGAAAATAAGGCAAATGCCTGCCCATGGGATCATCACTATGACTTTATATTTCAATCCAATTTCTATCAGGCAAGATTTTAAAACAGAAAAATAATCAATTCTAGCTCAGCAAAAACCATGTTCAAATAATCAAAGCGAGTTAGTGCCTTCTTTTGATTTGATGTGATGTTGTTTGGCTTTATAGCCATTCAACCACATTGAGATTTTCTATTGTTTTGTTTTTGTTTTTGTTTTGAGCCAGGCTTAGGCTTTCTATATGTACTCAGGCTGACTTTAAACTCTATCCTCTGGCCCAGTCTTCCAAGTAGTATGAGGCACCACCAAATGCCCTTATGTGTACCACACTCTTACATCTCGCAAAAACAAACTAACAAAATTATCGGTCAACTCTAATTGACTTCTATAAGCCCTTGTAACCCAAATCTGGAAGCTCTGACACCAGGTAGACAAGTGAATCACACATTTGTGAACATTTACTACAGGTGTTGACATGTCTCAGGTGAAGAGATAAGAAGGCTAAAATTTATGTCCAAGTCATCTTCACCTGGATACTTACAAGAAAAAAGAATGTGACTTTTCAAGCTGAATTGACTCATACAAATTGAGATATTGACCCAACTCCTTTAAATCTAGTTTATTTACCAAAATATAATAATATTGCTGAAGATTGTTGAGAATAGCAAATGAGCTAATAAATGTGCTTAACATCAGGCATATTATAAGCATTATAGTATTATTATTACTATTATGGAGAGCAATGCTAATTATTATCACTATCAATATCTGTATTCCATTATTGATTTCATGTGATTACAATTATGACAACTGATACTACAACTAATATTTTGCTTGTGCTTTAAATATTTAGTTTGACTCTGCAATGTTTTTCAGACAAAACTCCCACTATAGTATTTTCTTCTTTCAGGAAAAAAAAATCAAGGAATAAAGAATGAAATATGATGAATAAGAAAGAACTTTTACATTGCTACACATCAATGTAGGCTGGGTTATTCTAATAGACATAATAATTAATGCACCAAAGCCTGCAATTTCTGCCTAAGAAGGTAAAGTAGGAAGAGAAGGAACTAGTCAATGATGTGTAAGAAGAAAATCTCTACTCTTGGTTACTTCTTATTCAATCCATTTCTTACAGTCATGCTTGAGGACACACAAGGCGACCTACAGGCTGCTGGTAAAATGTGGTTTTGTTCCTCTGAGAATGAATGAATGCAACAGACTGTGACCAGCTCCCAAGTCCTCAGAGGAAAACTGAACATTGCAGACTGTGTCCTTGGCTTGGGCAAATGAGATGAGAACCCAGGGAGTGATGACAACCCCAAAGGAAAAGAGTTCCCATGCTCCCTGGCCTGGGAACTCCCCTGTCCCAGACTCACAGACACGGGCTCTTACTCAGCACCTGATTAAATTCTATAGATGAAACTTACTTAGTGTGATGAAAGGGCCTTTCCTCTATCATTTCTTCTATTTTGCAGATGATAGATCAAAGACAGAGAGTGGGTTAAAGTACGTGCCTAGTGCTACCTCCCGAATTGCCAAAGGCTTGGAGCTATAGTGTATGCACTGGAATTTGCATGTATGTGCACAAACCACACACACACACACACACACACACACACACACACACACATAAGCATGCCCATATGAGGTTTTTTGTTGGTTTGCCTGCTTGTTATTGGAATTGAACACAGACCCTTGCTTGCTATATAGCCATGATCCTATCACTCAACTTTGTCTTCAGATCCCTTTTTACTTTTTAGTTTGAGAAAAGGTCTCAGCGAGTTGCCAAGACTGTCACTAAACTCATTCTACAGTTTGGACAGCCCTTGAAATTTCTATCCTTGCACATCAGCCTCCCAAATAGCAGAGATCTGCCAAATCTCTATGAGTTACTATTAAGCCTCATTCATATAGCCGTGCTTGAGGATACACAAAGGGACCTGGAGACTGGTGGTAAAATTTGTTTCTGTTTCTCTGTCAATTAAGGTCACAGGCAGCATCCTGGCCCCCAGAGTTCACGGAGAACAACTGCACACTTAATTAAGAATTAAGGTTCTTTCCTTCTTAACCTCAGCTACTCTTTTCATTTGGAAGAAGACCGTTTCTTACAGTGGCTGCTGACTGTGAGACACTAAGCTGGGAACAAAGGTAAGCTTACAGAGGTGGCACTCCTAACTGCTGCTATCAACTAAAGGAAACCAGGCACGGGGTCAGAGCCTGAGCGAACAGAGCAATAGCAATGAGGATGCCCTGGAAACTCCAAGAGCATGTCAGAGGACCAGGACAGAGACCAAACTGAACAAAACCTACCTGAAGGAAGGTGTGTCTAACTTTCCAGGCAAGGATTTGTGAAGCTAAGAGCACCCACAACTTACAAAGCTCAGATTAAACAGAACACCATGTTACAAGACTCCAGAGACCAAAGATCCTAGTAAAATATGCCTGGTTTCCCATGAGAGAGTTTAAACTATTTTTAAATGAATTGGAAAGCTGGAGATGTCTTTGAAGAAAAAAAAAAAGATTAATTGACAATGATTTACATAACTTTGTATATTTCCACAATTCTATAGAAAACTTCTCAAAATTTGTCCTAGTTTTCTTTTTTATTGTTTTGAGTTCTCATTAAAGCAGGGGAAAAAAATGGAAACCATCTCTGGAGAACAGCTTCTTTGCAATTTAAATTAGACAAAACTAAAGAAGGAAGTTTATTTTACCATTTGTGAAGAGATATCCCGATTGTAGTATTTAATCGGTGACCCATCTTGTCCAACAAACTAGAAGGCATCAAATGGCTCTGCAGTGTCTGTTGTCAATTCACATAAGAACACTGGTAAGGGCGTTTAAAATGATGTGCCCAACAAGCAGACCATTTCAAAGATCTGTCCTCGGTATCTAGACAATGACAGTGGTGAGGAGGAAGAGAGTGTGGTTCCGGAGCTTTACGTGACTCTTCCCAAAAGCATCCTCTGACAAGAAACATAATACACATCCTACAAGAGCCAGAGACCATGGTCAAAACAAGACACTGTAAACTATCTCCTAGGAGGAGGTCCTCTGGGAGCTATTACCGTCTACAAAATCCAGGCCCAAGTTCACAAGGTCAGTGGTGTTTAAAACAATCTAGATAGCTATCCACTAGATGTGTGTATGTGGTGATAGTGAGGGTCCACAATAAGCTCCCAAGGAAATGATCTGAACTTCTGCATATTAGATGGAAATGATTCGTTATTTTTAAATATTTAGCTGACAGATTGTTTATTCTTCAATCACAGATCTGTATCTGCTGTTTAGTTCATAGAACTAAAAATATTCGCTTCTTTGGCACATTCTGGTGAAGTTATTGGCAGAAATTTCAAATTAGGTAGAAATCCTATGTTCTGAATGTAAAGGTAGGCTGCATGTTTGGGGGTTGGTAGTTGTTGGGTTAGGGGGCTATTGTTACTGTTTCTTTCTTTCTTTTTTTTTTTTTTTTCATTATAAGAAGTTTCTTAAGACACTACCAGGAAGGAAAAATGTAGATGTTGAGAGTAAAAGAAACCTAACAATTGCCGGCTTACTGGTTCCTTTTATGAACCTGCAAGCAACGATTTTTAAACAACAGATGAGTTGTTTAAATAACGAGTTCTCATACCTCTTAAGGCAATTTTTTTTTGAGTAGCCCTTTAACTACCCAGCATTCACACAAATCACAGAAATGAAGATTTGGAAAAGGCATGATGTTTTTTGAATTGTTTTTACTTATTCATAACAAATTGAAGCTCACCTCTAAGCTATCATAAGATCTGCCTCTAAGTGCGTCTTCTTCAAAAGGAAGACATCTTCTAGCTATCTCTTAAGCAGACACTTCACCCATACCAACCAGCAATGAGTAAGTAACTAGGAGCCCTGAGGGCCAGGGAGCAGAAAGTGTAAGTTACCTGAAGTTTCTTCTGCTGAATTTGGGAATAATGGTGCAATGTCTGGGGACTCAGCTGTCCACGTGTTACCACTATCAAACCTAAAGAATGAGTCTGAAATATATATGTCAGCACTAGGTGCAGTTGCCTGATGGGATATAATCCTAAAACACGTTTATTCTTCTTACATCCTCACGACATGCCATTTAAAAGCACTTACACATCAGACTAGCAGCTGTCATTCACAATTCTGGCTGCTCCTTGAGAACCTCTATCCTTATTATGGGAAACAATGTGGGAGATTTTGGCATCCTTACAAAATACGTATGCTTAATATCAGAAAAAAAATGAAAAGTATTGTGGAAAATAAAAATGGCATCAAGGACTTGACCTAACCAGAATTAAATTGGCTTTTTGACTATAAAGCTCCCAAGTGCCTTCATAGTTTATATTCAAAGTTCTAACCATATGAGAGGGCCTCATGGGAAGGCTGTTCACGGCAAGTTGATACAACCACTTAGTAGTTCTGAGCTGATAGGCTAAATAGCTCTACATGTATTTTCACTACCAAAGGCCCATATCTCATCCCTCTCCTCCACTGGACTGTAATTTGGGATCTTGCTGACTGGTGAGAAACCATTTACTCTCCCTCAACCCTCCAAGTTAACCAACTCTTAGTAGAAGCAAGGGACTGACCTGTGAGCTCATCGTCATTTGCAGTAATTAATCCAGAGCTTCTCCTTCTTTCTTACCTCAGACCAAAATTTCCTGTCCTTATCACTATAGCATCACATACTAGACAACACGAGCTGGGACCTACATACACCCCAGAACTCACTAAAATGATTTAAAGTAGCCAACCCTAAGCCCCATTATGTCTGTCTTACGCATTTTATCCTCATAGAAAGGACAAAGCAGGCTCCTGTTGCACACCCCTCCCCACTCCCCCTCCTACGTGACAGCCCTTGGCACATGTCTTGTGGCCCCGATTGGTGCCTTGGTGACTCCTCTTGAAAACTGAGAATAACAACTGTTTTCAACAGCAGTTATTTCCAGATCTGTCGGCCTTGTCACCAGATCTGAGGAAAGGATTTATAAATCATGACGAAGCATGGCACCTGGGGCTGTCTGCAAATGCTTAGAAATAACAGAGAAGGATGACTTTCTACAGAGTGGTGGCAGAGGTGACTCTTTACTGTCACTTGAAGAAGGTGAGAAAATGTGTTACCCCTCCCCCTGTTCAGCAAGAGGGGGTCAGGGCTGCTCATTGTCCTTATTTTCTAAATTTGAACTAGATAACCTCTTTAAGTTTTTCTTAATATATATAATAAACTCTGTTAATATTTACATAATATTGTTATTGAAATCTTTTTAGTTATGATAACTCCACCAATGTGAAGAACAGTGAAAATGTTTTCTTGACTACTTCCAACTTTGCCACTAAATTTAACTTTGCCTGTAGCAAGTTAAATCTTACTAGTGTTTCTGAGCCTGATCTATGTAGTATCCAAGATTAAGGAGTCTAACCAGAAACACAATGATCAGCTGAATCAAATTAGAATGAGCTTCATTCATACTGGAAAAGCAGAGGACATTAAACTATGAAAACCGTAATTTTAACTGTAGGCTTGAATAACCCAAGCCTTTCTTGTTTAATAAGTGGTTGGCTATTTGGGAAATGAAAGATTTGGTCATCTTTCACAAGAAATACTCTCAAGAATTAAGACAAATCAAATGAAGAGCCTTTTTGGAATTTTTACTTCTGGCTCCTTTGTATTTTTTTTAACATAACTGATTATTGGTTTACAGTACTATTTCACAGGCTGATTTAATTTTTTCATCTACTAAAAAGCAACAATGGGCATTTTTAATTTTATAGAAAAATGAAAAAAATATTAATCTTCAGCCATGCCAAAAAGGCAAACAAAAAGAGCAGCTTTTAATTAAATCTAAGGGATAGGAGTCTTAGCACATTTTTTTTTCATTTCTCTCTTCATTCCTCTCCCAGCCTCTAGATGAAGGCTGCGTTGGAGCTGCTCCTACCCTGATTTACATTTATCACTCTTCAGAAAGAAGAATATTAAAAGTCACAATAGTATACATTTTAGAAGAAAATTTTAATTACTAATTCATAAGAAGTAATATTCACACACCAAGCATGTTACATGATCTAAATTAAAACACTAAGTTGAATTTGCTCTGAGTAATTTTAATACCAAGTAATATAGGGGAAGGGCTATGTGGATATATTCAGTATCCTGTAAGAGAGATCGTGAGTTTCAATCTATGAATAGATTTCAGAATCTGGGTTAGGGCTCCAAGACAATCCTTATTCAGGAAATGCCTGCTCTCCAGGAAGGTCTGTCTAATGGAAGAGTCTCTTACTGTTTTTCATCTAATCAAAAAACTGGGGGCACTTGGAACCTCTGTTTTTTGGAGAGATTCTTCTTCTGATTTTTCCTTAGGATTTAAGCACACAAGCTCAAGAAAAAATAGAGTATAAAGCCAGTAAAGCCAAGCCAGCACAGTGATACGTTTCTTTTTCTGTAATTGCTTTGATATCTGAGTCTTCCAGTCAGTAAACTCTACTTAAGAGTTTTGATAAGGATGGAAGTTATTGAAATAAGAGATCAATGACCTGTTCAGCTTTTTTTTAAAAAAAAAAAAAACAATTTAATAAGCACACAGCACAAAGTAGAAATTCTCCATATCTTCCCCACCAGTGCAGTTCAGACGACTTAGCAGAACCAAGTCTACAGAAACCGTCAATGCTATCACTGTGTCTACTACTAGCAAAGCAGCAACTAAATGAGTCATATTTCAATAACTAAAACATTCACACAACCAAAATAAGTGTGTGATTGTGTGGCTGAAGAATTTCTAAGCAACACAAGAGAATGGTCTCTCTGGGTTGCAGTCATGGCAAGATTGTTTTCCATTATCAGATTGGACAAATAGATTTTTTTCTAACTCAACCAATCCTTCAGCCAGAATGAACATTTAATAGATATTTTAAGTTTGTCTTTTTTTCTAGTTCAGTCTAAGAATCTCTGTGCATGTAGTACACCCATGTGCTGAGACAACAGCGATCACAGCAAGAGCCACATTCCCTGTTTGATACATGTTGAAAAAAATCTTCCAGGAAATACACAGTCCTTATTTTGATTATATACAGAATTGCATATATGTTACTTCTGTACAACTTAAAAAATCTAAAAAAAAAATCTAAAGACTGTCATTATTAGAACCTCTCCTTAAGGGAAAAATATCAGGAGTATTTGTTCAAAAAGAATTGGCACAAAGAAATGAAGCTTATTTGAAGTGATAAGCATATATAGTTCTGCTTCATTCCATCTCATAATGGTTTGCCTCATTTCTCTTTTAAAATCCTCATATTTGAGTTCAGATGAGTGATGGCTGAATGGCTAAGAGTATTTGCTGTTATTCCAGCAGACCTGAGTTGATTCCCAGCACTCATGTTGGGCAGCTTGAGGCTGCTTATAACTGCAGCTCCAGGGGATCCAACTTCCTCTCCTGGCCTCCAAGTATGAATCCACATGCACACACACACACACACACACACACACACACACACACACACACAATCTGAGCAATAATAAAATCTGTAAGTCCTGGTATTCAACCCACATTTGAGAATAACATGTGAGCTCCCAGCTTTTGCACTTCCCAAGTTCTCTTTGCTATTACTTGTATTGCCTGGGAACCAACCTATTTATGACGGAAAAGACTTCCTTGGCTGAGTCTCCTGAAGATATGCTTGGACGTCATTCTTTGTGTCTGAGCCCCTCCATCTTATGACAGTACAAGATTTGAAACTACTCACCAACACAGGAGCTTTTAGTGCTGTGGGTCACATAGGACCAATACCATCCTGTAGAACAATTCTAAAAATCCCATCATTAATTATTTACCCTGAGTTGAGTTGTATTGATTATAGAGACTTCTGTAAGAAAATAATGTTTACCAGTAGTCAATTCACCATAGGATTGGTGGGAATACAAAGCCAACTAAATCCCATTTTTTTTTGTTGTTTTTAATATAATATTTTATTAAATCTTTGAGAATGTTATACAATGTATTTTGGTTATATTCACCTCCTTCCCTTTCCAGGATCACCTTATACCTCTTTATTCCTCCCAACTTTATATATTTTATATATATATATATATATATGTGTGTGTGTGTGTGTGTGTGTGTGTGTGTGTGTGTATGTGTATGGATTTTTTAAATTACCCATTTGCAATTTGTATTGCCTGTGTACTTGTAGGCATGGGGCCATGCACTGGAGTATGTTGGCCTACCAGAGGCCATACTCTTACCTCATTCTTCCACCCCAGAAGCCATCAATATTCAGTAGCTTCTGAGTTAAGGATGGGAGCTTGGGAGCACCTTTCTACTCCATGATAGATGGCTGAGTGGCTTGATCTTGTGCAGATCCTGCACAAGCCACCACAGCTACTATGACTTTTTGAGTATAGCAGTCCTGTAATGCCCTGAAAATACTATTTAGTGCCAATGATCCTCCCTGATCTCTAGTCCTTCCAGTCTCAACTCATCTTCTTTCACAATGATTTTTCTGAGCTTTGTGGAAGATGGGAGTGGGGTAATTCAGATGTAAAATTTATGGCTGAGTACTCTACTGAGATTTATTTTATACTCTTTGACAAGTTGTTTCTGCATTAATAATCAGTTTCCTTTACCTAATAGATATACTCAAAAGAATTGCAAATTGATGCATTTATTAATTTTTTAACTTGTATGTGTGTTAGCCTGCTTCTATATATGTGAACAATCTATGTGCAGGACCAAGCGGATCCCAAAAGAGGACATTTGGTCCCCTGAAAATTGGAGTAATAGGTGATTGTGAGCTGCTATGTAGGCATACTGGGAACTGGACCAAGGTCTTCTGCAAAAGCAGTCAGTGCAATTAATCAGAGCTGGGAAGAGCATTTGGAGGGGGGAGGAATTCAAATATGTTGTGGCATCACAACACTTAATAAACTAGTCCTTCTTCAGGAGCTTACTTCTGAAGAAATAATGCAATATGTAGGAAAATCCAAATAATGAAGCTGTTCTTCATAGCCTTATCTTTAGCTGTAAGAAAAACAAACTGTAAACAGGAGAGTGATAGCGCTGACTCTGAATGCTTCATTGAGTTTGTTTTATTTTTCTTTTTTTAATTTATTTACTTATTTCATGTATATGAGTACACTGTAGCTGTACAGGACGCAATGAGAAGGTCAAACTCAAGGATAATAGGTATAGAAGAAACTGAAGACTCCCAATGTAATGGGCCAGTAAATATCTTCATCAAAATTATAGAAGAAAACTTCCCTAACCTAAAGAAAGAGTTGCCCACGAACATACAAGAAGTCTATAGAACTCCAAATAGACTCGACCAGAATAAAAATTTCTCCTGCCACATAATAATCAAAACACCAAATGCACTAAACAAAGAAAGAATTTTAAAAGCAGTAAGGGAAAAAGGTCAAGTAACTTATAAAGAGAGGTCTATCAGAATTATACCAGACTTCTCACCAGAGACTGTGAAAGCTAGAAGATCCTGGGCAGATGTCATACAGATCCTACAAGAACACAAATGCCAGCCCAGGCTACTATACCCAGCAAAACTCTCAATTACCATAGATGGAGAAAACAAGGTGTTCCATGACAAAACAAAATTTACACAATATCTTTCCACAAATCCAGCCCTACAAAGGATAATAAATAGATGGAAAATAACAACATAAGGAGCAAAACTACACCCTAGAAGAAGCAAGAAACTAATCTTTCAACAAGCCCACACAAATCTAATTCCACCTCTAACAACAAAAACAACATGAAGTAACAATTTCTTAATATCTTAATATGAAAATTAATATTACCAACATATCCTAATCGATTGAAATCCAAAAAATGAGGAATTAGAAATTTGTTGACTGTCATCCAATGGTCTCTCTAATTTGGTAATTGGAGAAATAGGTCCAATATTGTACAATCCATATACATTTTCCGCTTGTTTATACATAACAGTGTCTTGCTGTGTACCACATAATGGTCTTGAAATCTTGCTTCTCCTATCTCAGCCTCGCTATTAGTAGTATTGTTTAGTTCATGTTTTTACACTATACTATGGTTTTCAGAACAGCTTACATATTTCAAAAGTATTTATATAGCCAAAAGAAACGTAGATGATTAACTTGGGAGGTGGCTTGTAAGAGAACAGCAAAGAGTGAGATGGATGCTTTGTTTGAAGTTTGTAACTGTTGTATCAAGTTTGAAGAAGATGACCTTATAATTTATTCTTTCTCTGAGATGAATGCTTTTCCAAATTATCACAACCAATGAACCAGATTGTGCCGCCCTCCAAGCAGAATCATTGTTCATTGAAACAGTTGGTGAACAACTTCATGGATAGACCATCTTAATATACACACCATTTCTTAAATGAATGTAACCTGTTCTCTGTGGGCTGAGAATAAAGTCACTCACTCAAGTCAAATAGCTTTGACCATAGCAGGAAATCTGTATCCAAAAATCGTGCCTACAATTCATTCCTTGGCACAGCAGAACTGTCAACTCTCAGCTTAGCTACGATGGAGGTAAAATCTTTTAGTGACATGAGGGTCATTGAAGTACAGCCTTATTACAATGAAATCCAATGTCTAAAAATTGTTCTTATTTTGGGCTTGTACCACAGTAAGAGCCAAGATTTTAAGCTCTACTAAATACAAAACAAACAAACAAACAAACAAACAAACAAAAAGACTTTATATATATGTTCATTTTAAAAAATATTAGTAGCAATGTATTATTTTAAAACATACAGCTAATATATTTGGAGTTATTTAAAATTTATATTGAAAAAAACATATGTATTTTCAGTATTGCTGTAGACAAGCACCTACATAAGACTATTAAATTCATTGTTGTTTTATATCAAACAACTTTTATAATACTCATTTTTATTGTTATAATATTTTATAAATTTTAAAGAATATGACAAAAAAAGGTATTGTAGATATTGAAGGGGGTCTCTGGGAGGAGTTGGAGTACAAAAGGGAAACAAGAACGTGATTTAAGAGGGGCGGTGATGGCACACATCTTTAAGCTCAGCACTTGGGAGGCAGAAGCAGGTGGATATCTGAGTTTGAGGCCAGCCTGGTCTACAGAGTGAGTTCTAGGACAGCCAGGGCTACACGGAGAAACCCTGTCTTGAAAAACAAAAACAAACAAAAAACAAACAAACAAACAAACAAAAGAACGTGATTTAATTCTACTTAAAATAAATTCAGATAAATTGAAATCATGTATCTTTTCTCAACATAATGCAATAAAATTTAAATCAATAAAAATAAATAAATAAAATGAAAAAATAAAAAAATTTAAAAAAGAATAATAGGAATAGAAGTGAGAGAGAAGATTTACAATGCAAAGGTCCAGAAAGCATCTTGAGCCAAATCATAGAAGAAAACTTCCCTAACCTAAACAAAGAGATGGCCTTAAATGTACAAGAAGCCTAGAGAACACCAAATAGATTCAACTAGAAAAGAAATTCATCCTGTAATATAATGATCAAAATGCTAAATGCATAGAACAAAGAAAGAATATTAACGTAAAAGCAGTAAGGAGAAAAGGCCAAGTAAGGTACAAAGACAGACAGACCTATCAGAATTACACCAGACTTCTCAACAGAGTCTCTAAAAGCTAGAAGATCTTGGACAGATGTCATAAAAACCTTAAGGGAACAAAAATACCAGCCCAGACTACTACACCCAGCAAAACTCTCAATTGCCATAAATGGAGAAAACAAGATATTCCATTACAGAAGCAAATTTAAACAATCTTTCCATTAAGCCAGCTCTATAGAAGGTAATAGAAGAAAAACTCCAACACAAAGAGGGAAATTACACCCATGAAAAACCAAGAAATTAATCATCTCAAGACCCAAAAGAAGAGAACCACACAAACATAATATCAGCACTAACAACTAAAAAAGAACAGGAAGTTTTCTTGGTCTTTAATATCTCCCTCAACATCAATGGACTCAATTCCACAATAAAAAGACATAGCCTAACAGACTGGATATTTAAACAGGACCCAGCATTTTATTCCACACAGGAAACACACATCAATGACAAAGACAAACACTACCTCACACTAAAAGGCCAGAAGAAAATTTTCAAGCAAATAGCCATAAGAAACTAGCTGGAGTAGCCATTCTAATGCCCAATAAAATAAGTTTTTAACTAAAAGTTATCAAAAGAGATGGGGAAGGACCCTTCATACCAATCAAAGAAAAAAATCCTAGCAAGATGAACTCTCATTCTGAATATCTAGGACCCAAATGCAAGGGCACCCACACATATAAAAAAAAAAAGTTACTAAATCTCAAAACAATCATTGATCCTCACACAATAATAGTGGGAGACTTCAACACCCCACTTTCACCAATGGACAGATTATGGAAACAAAAACTAAAAAGAGACACAGTGAAACTAACGAAAGTAATGAACCAAATGGATTTAACAGATATCTATAGAACATTTCATCCTAAAACAAAAGAATATACCTTCTTCTCAGCACCTAACAGTACCTTCTCCAAAATTAACCATATAACTGGACATAAAACAAGCCTCAGGCTGAAGAGATGGCTCAGAGATTAAGAGCACTGACTGCTCTTCTGAAGGTCCTGTGTTCAAATCCCAGCAAACCACATGGTTTGCTCACAATCATCTGTAACAAGATCTGACACCCTCTTCTGAAGTGTCTGAAGACAGCTATAATGTATTTACATATAATAAAAAAAACCTTCTCTTTAAAAAAACCAAAACAACAACAACAACAACAAACAAACAAACCCTTCCCACATTTCCAGTACCCTTAATTATTCAGGCCCTGACCCCCATTCCAGACGACCCATTCATATGAGTGGCTGCAGGCAGCTACATATGGTCACTTGATCTTTGACAAAGAAGCCGAAACCATGAAGAGGGAAAAGACAGAATTTTCAACAAATGGTTCTGGACTAATTGGCAGTCAGCATGTAGAAAAATGAAAATTGATCCATTGTTTATCTTCTTATACAAAGCTCAAGTCCAAGTGGATCAAAGACCTCCACATAAAACCAGATACACTGAATCAAATAGAAGAGAAAGTGAGAGAGAGCCTTGAACACATCAGCACAGGGGAAAATTTCCTGAATAGAATATCAATGGCTCAGGCTCTAAGATCAACAATTGACAAATGGGACCTCATGAAACTGAAAAGCTACTATAAGGCAAAGGACACTGTCAATAGGACAAAATGGCAACCCACAGACTGGGCAAAGATCTTTATCAACCCTACGTCTGACAGAGGGCTAATATCCAAAATATACAAAGAACTCAGGAAGTTAGACTCCAGGGCTCGGGCACAGGCAGCCATGGACAACCTGATTGGTCACAAGAAGCTGAGCTGAGTCTCTGAACAGGACAGAGCCATCCTGCAAGTGAAGCAGCAGAGGGACAAGTTGACGAAGTACCAGAAGAGGGCCACGCAACAGCTGGAGAGGGAGCAGGCTCTGGTTAGCCAGCTGCTGCAGGGATGGCCAGAAAGAGCAGGCCAAGGTACTGCTCAAGAAGAGGTACCTGGGAGCAAGTGCTTGAGAGGACAGAAAACCAGATCAGCAGCCTTGTAGCCATTGTTCAGAGTATAGAGTTCATGCAGATCGAGATGAAGGTGATGGAGGGGCTTCACGTGGGGAATGAATGTCTGAATAAGATGCACTAGGTGATGTCCATCGAGGAGGTAGAGAGGATCCTGGACGAGATCCAGGAGGCAGTGGAGTACCAGCAGCAAACTGATTAGCTGCTAGTAGGAAGCTTCACCCAGGAAGACGAAGACACTATCCTGGAAGGACTGAATGAAATCACTCAGGAACAAATCGCGTTACCAGAGGCTCCCTGACATAAACCCATAGGACCCTGCCAAGACCAGGAAGGCAGAGCTGGTGGTGGCTTCATAACCTGGCCTCTCCAGAGACTCATAGGGATACTCTGAGGACTGGCCCACAGAGTCTTTGGCTGAGAGTCAACACTGAGGGACCCAGGAAGCCTGAAGGGCTGGACTGGCCAGTGCAAGGTGCTGATGGCTAGAGCAGCAGCTTACACAGGAGCTAACATCAGGGCGCCTCACTGTGCCCTTCGCACTTTAGTCTGGATGCACCTTTGTCTCTTTCTGCTTCTGGACTAAGGGAACACTCGACCAGCCAGGCCCAGCTTCAAGCAGCTGTGGACCTCATGGTGGCCACAGCCTACTACTCCTGGTGTTGTTCTCATGCTGACCCCGTGTAACCTGCACTCCACTCTTTTGTGAGGAAGCACCGTAGACCCCGAGGTCCCTGTGCCCTCTTCTCTTGTCTCTGTTGCTCACATGAGCTAGTGGGGACTTCAGTTGCGGAGTTCTCACCTTGCCTGGCATCCTGATATCCCTTAGTTTCCCTGCAGGCTAGTGGCAGAAATCCTATGATACTGATGTTCTCCAAACCTCTTGGAGCATCTTTGGCACCTTAGACTTGAGCCTTTAATGTTGGCGGAGGTGGACCAGGGGCCATCATTCATTGAATTCTCCTTGTTTCAAGTAAACAGGTAGATAGGTAAAGCAAAACATCTCCCCCAAGTTCATCAGCAACTTGGCCCAATCAGCAGCTCCATCGTCAGTATCTGGAGGTGGGACTTCTGGTGTAACTGGAACTTGGAGAGAGGCATGGCAATTAGCAGGAGATGGGCAGGGAGGCGTGGCTATCTGTGACAAGGAGGGGTCTGATAGAATCAGCCCTCAGCTGTAGGAAGGTCACAACCATAGGTCTGTGGGTTTATTTCTAGGTTTTGAATTCTATTTCCGTGATTTATCTGTCTCTGTACCAATACCACTTGATTTTAATCACTATTATTCATAGTACAGCTTGAGGTCAGGGATGGTTATTCCTCCAGAAGTTCTTTTATTGTTGAGAACTGTTTTTAAGATCCTGGGTTTTTTTTTTGTTTTTGGGGGGGGGGGGTTTGTTTTTGTTTTTGTTTTTTTTTTGTTTTTTTGTTATTCCAGATGTAGTTGAGAATTGCTCTATCTCTGTGAAGAATTGAGTTGGAATTTTGAAGGGGATTGCATTGAATCTGTAGATTGCTTTTAGTAAGATGGCCATTTTTACTATATTAATTCTACCAATCTGTAAGCATGAAGATCTTTTGACCTCTGAGGCCTTCTTTGATTTCTTTCTTCAGAGACTTGACGTTCTTGTCATACAGATCTTTCACTTGCTTGGTTAGAGTCTTATCAAGATATTTTATAGTATTTGTGACTATCGTGACAGGTGTTATTTCCTTAATTTCTTTCTCAGCCTGTTTATCCTTTGAGTAGAGAAAGGCTACTGATTTGTTTGAGTTAATGTTATATCTGGCCACTTTGCTGAAGTTGTTTATCAAGTGTAGGAGTTCTCTGGTAGAATGTTTTGGGTCAAGTATGCATACACAAAAGAAAGACATATTGAAGGTGGTAACAAGACCCTGTTTTAATGAGTATGTACCCCATGGAGTCCTGGACACACTAAACCACCAATGCCCAGGAGGCACAGAATTCAGACATGGCCTCCAGAGACCTACACTTGTTTGATTACAGACAGTCTCTGGTCCTCAGGTCTTTGAGGAACAAAGGGTCTTATGTACCCTTAGGGCCTACCACGACAGGTGGGCATCTCTTCCTTAACCCAAAACAGATCAACCTCAGTATTAACGTTGACCCCTGCATGGTCTTTGGCCTCTTTTAAAAAAAGAAGTGAGACTCCAGAAAACAAAACAACCCAATTAAAAATGGGGTACAGAGCTAAACAAAGAATTCTTAACTGAGGAATCTCTAATGGCCAAGAAACACTTAAAGAAATGTTCAACTTCCTTAGTCATCAGGGAAATGCAAATCAAAATGACCCTGAGATTCCACCTCACACCAGTCAGAATGGCTAAGATAAAAAAATTCAGATGACAACAGATTCTGGCAAGAATATATAGAGAGGAACACTCCTCCATTGCCGGTAAGATTGCAAGCTAGTACAACCACTTTGGAAATCAGTCTGGTGGTTCCTATTGGGAATAGCTCTACCTGAAGACCCAGCTATACCACTCCTGGACATATACCCAAAAGATGCTCCAGTACATATCAAAGACATGTGCTCCACTATGTTCATAACAGCCTCATTTATAATAGCCAGAAGCTGGAAACAACCCAGATGTCCCTCAACAGAGGAATCAACACAGAAAATGTGGTACATTTATACAATAGAATACTACTTAGCTATTAAAAATGATGACTTCATGAGCTGTGTAGGTAAATGGATGGAACTAGACAATATCTTCCTTAGTGTGGTAACACAGACCCAAAAGGGCATAATGTCCACTGATAAATGGTAAGAAGGAAGGCCTAAATGTGAATGTTTCAAACCCTCTTAGAAGGGGGAACAAAATAATCACAGGAGGTAGAGGGAACAATCTGGGTGGGAAAGGGGAGGGGAAAGATGGGTGGACCGACTAGGTATGGGAAAAAACAGGAGAGAAGTGCAGAGGGCCAGGAAAAAGAATAGAAATAAATAGCAGTGTGGGTGGGGGTGGGGGGTGGACTTCGGGAACCACTAGAAAGTCCTATATGCCAGGGATGCAAGAGGCTTCCAGAACCCAATGGGGATGACATTAGCCGAAATACCTAACAGCAGGGAGATAGAACATGAAGAGATCACCTCCAGGAGATAAACATAGCCCCCTGTGGAGGGATGGGACCACCCACCCATCTAAAAGATTTTAACCCAGAATTACTCCTGTCTAAAGGAAATACAGAAACAAAAATGAAGCAGAGGCTGAAGGAAAGACCATCTAGAGATGGCCCCACTGTGTGATCCATTCAATCCACAGACACCAAACCTTGACACAGTTGCTGATGCCAAGATGTGCTTGCAGTCAGGAGCCTTGTATGGCTGTCCTCTGAGAGGCTCTGCCAGTACCTGACTAAGACAGAGACAGATACTCACAGCCACCCATTGGACTGAGCCCAGGGGACCCCAATGTAAGAGTTAGGGGAAGAACTGAAGGAGCTGAAGGAAATTATAACCCCAGAGGAAAAACAACAATATCAGCTAACTGGACCCTCAGAGCTCCCAGGGACTAAACCACCAACCAAAGCTTGTATGTGGGCTGGTCTATGGCTCCTGCTACATATGTAGCAGAGGACTGCCTCATCTGGCATTGGGGGGACAGGGGGGAGGAGGCACTTGGTTCTGTGGAGGCTTGATGCCCCAGAGAAGGGGGATGATAGAGGGGTGAGACAGGAGTGGGTGAGTGGGTCAGGGAGTACCCTCTTAGAGGCAAAACGGGGGGGAGGAAGTGCAGGGTTCATGAAGGGGAGACCAGGAAGGGGGATAACATTTGAAATGTAAACAAATAAAATGATTAATACATTTTTAAAAAGAAAGGTACAGAAAACGTCCACAGAGTGTGGGATTGAAGCAAATAATTATATATCTCTAGCCTAGACCTCATGCATATTAAAAGGCTTAAAAGAGAATATAAAATAATATCATATATGTATATGTATATATCAGTAATGGATTTTTTTTCTTTAGTTTTTATCTTCATAGAGTTACTTCTTTACTTGGTAAATTATAACTTCAAGATATGGAATAGATGACTAATAAATTATAGCCTTCTCAAACTCCAGGACTAGCTCCAGTAGTGGAAAGCAGTGCCAACAACTAGAAAGTTGCCCACTCTTGTAAACCAATTATAATTGCACTCATCTAGTGTGACTGAAGTCTAGCCGAACATTTCTCAAAGGTCCTACAGCTTTGTCTTTCCTACTAAAACCAACTCATTTGACAAGAGTGATGGAGGCTCCTGTGTGAGGAAACACAAAGACCCTCCTGCATGGCCTTCATTTGATCTCTGAATCCCAGCCAGAGGAGAACAGCTCCTATCACTGTGAATCACCTTCCAGGCCTCTGATGAAAAGTCAGCTTGAAATACTACTGCTGTAAACCATATCACAGAGCTAGTGGGGATATTTAAATCACGCTACACCAAAGGAAGGGTGAGTTGAAGAAGGGAGCTATAATGTCATGTTTCAAATGACATCAGGATCACGTGAAGAAGAGATTTGTGGCCTTCGCTTCAGAGTGGCTCTCGAAGAGCCCTGGGGATGAGAAACTTGGAGACAAATGGCAAGTTTGCAGGTAAGAAGACACCAGCCATGCAAGGGGTTCATATTCCATCCCAGGGAAACTGTTTCCTGTAACGATGCACAGAGTCCAGGGGGGTTCAGGTCACAGTGCAGATCGGGGCAACCAGGACTAATCACCATTCTGACAGCGAAGATAACCAGGAGATGTCGTGATTTCCCTGTTGTCTAAATCTTGCCTGGTTATTATTTCAGCTGTTTAATTTCAGGGGAAATGGTCCGGTATTTCTAAATCTTAGTTTCTCAGGTTAAAACTGGAAAATATGTAAGATTATCTCATCCCAAGTCCTCGGGTCTACTAACTGTATCACTTTATAAATAAATACTCTAGCCCACACTTTTGCTTCAAAGCACGGACTACCAGACGCTTGTAACTTGCCATGATGTTGTTCTCTACAGTCATCTCAATGTATTTTCTGGGTCTTTCCTTCTGATTTGATCAGAAACTTGTAATCAAGGTAATATCCACAGAATACAGTACATGTTCCATAGTCAGTGAAGTGAATAGTAAATGAGTTCCTACCTTGTTGTGTGCATGTTATTAAAAGACAAAACCAGAGGAATCATCGCTTCCACACTGGATCTTCTGTGTGTCGCTGGGAAATGACACACAACTCCCCCGGGGCAGTTTATGAGACACATTACTGTGGAGAAAGCATAGTAGCCCTTGTTCTCCAGATGAACACCTATGGGCAGAATGCAGGAAGTGGCATGGGGTAGAAGGAACAAGGAAATGGAATAGCATACAGTCCCGCAGGGGACTGAATCCTCCCAAGGGAAAGACTCAGAATGGGGGAGGTACACTCAGCTTGTTCAGAAGGACAAGGAACATTTATACCCACCTTCTCATCACATCACAGCATAGCATTAGGTGCAGGTCACCTAAAGGGGCTCAACCTTTCGAGAGGCCTCCCAAGTATAATTCCCAAAGAGGGCTGACAGCTAAGCAACTTCACTCAGAGAAATATACAGGAGCTGAGGGAATGAGTGAGTTAGTGCTGGGAGATAGATAGACCAAGCCAGGGAAGCCCAGCATCTGTCTGCTCAACAAGGAGATTCCATTCCACTGCACACTGATGGTTCTACAGAACTTAGCTGCTGGATGTTTTCAGGAAACCTAACTCCTCAATTCAGAAAAGAATCTGAGGAGGTATGAATGTCATTGTCTCCAAAAGATAGCTGACGGATGGGTTTTTGAAACACATAGACGGTGTCTCCTAGGAACTTCAAGACTCAGGGGGAGAAATGGGAATGTCCAGGGCTGTTGAGGAAGACTCTTTTATGGTCTCACAATTACAGGGCAGGTAAGTCCACAGGGTGTCCTGTTAATACTTACTGTTATCATCTCCTTCTAGGTACTTGGTATAGCTTTTGATCATGTGTATCTCAGTAGTTTTGCACACGAATAGATACTAAATCCTGTATTTGTATAAAGCACCTTTTTATAAGCTGACAGCAGAACTTTAATATTTACTCACTGTTATGGACTGAGTATTTGTGACCCTGTCTGCAAAATTCAAATATTGAACTCCTAACCTGTTGCCAGGCTGGAGTTTGGCTTGATTCTTTTCTTGTTAAAGGAAAAAGTTCAGCCAAGAGAGCTTGTTTAAGCATAAATTTATTTAGCAAAGCAAAGCAAAGTGATAGAACACTCCAGACAGCTTGGAGCAAGCTGGCTCAAGGAATGGGCAATTTTGAGCCTGCTATTTGTAAGGGTGTTTCATGAATATTTAAGAGATGGTAGCATATTGATGAGGTCATCTTTTTTTCTCTCCCAAATCACGGTGAGCTAGATCTCCCATTTAAGGTATTTTTGTTCCTCCATGTTCCTCATAAAAAGCCCACAGTGGGAACAAAACCACATTGAAATGATATCACAACCAGGCTCAGATCTTTTGAGGACCTAGATGTTTTGTTGGGACACGTTTGTAACAATTGGAAAATTGTTCTGGTACCTTAGTGTCCTTTTCACTAAATATTTAATTGAGCTTGTGTGTGTGTGTGTGTGTGTGTGTATTTGTGTGTGTGTTTGCATGTGTGCATTAGCACATATAACACGTTTGTATATATGTATGTGTATGTATACCTTTACGTACATGAGTACCAACAAGCATGAGCCAAAAAGTTTACATGGACCTCAGAGGAAAATCTAGGCCAGCCCTTGCCTTCCAGTTTATTTGAAACAGAGCCTCTTTGTTATTTTTTTTACTGAATATGCCAGGCTAACCCCGAACTGTAACTTCAACGATGTACAATCCAAATGGGCATTTAACTGTCAGGTCACCTACCAGAATACAACTTCAGTGTCCTTGTTTACCACTTATCTTAACTCTGTACCTGCCTTGCTCAGATGCAGTTATATTTGGAGATAGGTTTCAGTGAGGTTGGACACCCATGATGGAACTGATGCAAAGATAAGACACTAGGGTGTACATTCTGCCTTGTAGGGAAAAAATAGAATACTGAGAAATGACCATTTGTTGTTTATGCTGCCCTAACTGTGATCTTTTGCTACAGTGGCCTGTGATGGGTATGTTAGCTCTCCTCTACACAGAAGCTAGACTCCCTGGAGAGATGGGGCTCTAAGCATGCTGTGGGGGAAACCTTGGTTACAGTGATTGATATGGAAAGACCTCTGTTGACCATTCCTTGGGTAGGAGATCTTGGACTTCCTAAAATGGAGGCAGTACATTTCTGGCTTCTTGACAATGGATACAAAATAAATAGCTCCATCAAGCTCAGACCACTGTGGCTTCCCCACTATGATGGACAAGAAACTGGAACTGTGAGCCAAAATATACCCTTTCTCCCTTAGAATGTATTGGTCAAAGGTCAAAGTATTTAACACCACAGCAGGAAAACAAGACTTGACACAATCACACTAATATGTCCCTTAAAATGAAAAAAAAAAAAAAAAAAACCACTATAAGCACAAAATTCCTTTCAATTTAGCTCTGGCATTTTTATCTGATAAAGTTATTTTATGCTTGATTAGGATACCAGGATAAAGGCTTCTTAAACTTTTCCACCCTCAACCTCCTCTTACCTGAGTTTTTACCTACAGCTGGGTGTATCGGTACATAAAGAGAGTATGTAAATCAAACATCTACTGAAAAGAAATCACAAAGAAATTTCTTTTAAAACAAGCAGTCATCGTTTAAAGAAGAAAGCAAATGGCTTCACTAATGAGATGGGTTTGTTTGCTTATTTTGACATAAAGAATTAAATCCCAGCTGAACATTTGATACTGAGGGCGCAGAGCATCTTTAACAGTTTACAGAGTCGGTCAATGTTTTCGACTTTCTACTCATCAGTGCTGAGAACGCCGCTTGCATAAATGTATAATGTAAAATGACAGTGGCATGTTGAGACCCATTTCAGGAATTGTTGGAAACGCGGCACTCATCTCAAGCCAAAACTCGTTTAATGAGTTTGTGTGTTAAAAGAGACTCAAGGCAGCAACTCACTTTTGAAATCGAGTGTTCTCACACAATACAGTTCTAACTTGACGCAGGCTGAGAAATAATGGAAAGGAAGTATTGAGCCTTTGTTTTCTCTTACTAAAGCCTTACGCCTAAGAGAGTAACACTTCACATGTATTGTCAGAGCCTGTCAATTCACTACATGAGGTCTCCAAGCTGCCACAGAGGAGTAGAGGCATCTACTGGTACTCTGTGGCATGATGACGCACGCATTGCAAAGCGAGCGTATGGTGTGTTCAGAACCAAGGCTGTGGTGAAGTCCCATGGCAAGCACAAGGAACAACCAGACTCATTACGCATTGGACATTGATGGTTTTATGTTCAGAAGCCTTTCACATGTTAAAAGCTTTTCAATCTTGCCAGATAGGGCCATGACCAAGAGTTTAGGAAAACTGATACTAGATGGTGCACACTGGCCCTGCCTGGCTGTGCCCACAGTCACCCCATAAGCTCACTGTGAGCCCTGCATTGGCTTTTATTGCGAGGAGAGTGGGTTGTGGAGAGTCCCTTTTACTTGAACAAGGACCCACAGTAAAATCTTTTTTAACAAATGGATCTTACCTTCTAACGTATTACTTTGATATTTATCATCTACAACGGAAGCTTCCACATTGATTTTATTAATAACTTCATTGAAATAACATCTGCTTCAAAATGAAGAAATAGAAATAGTTGAAAGCAGAGTGATTCTGGTTCAAGGTGGGGCTGGCCTAATGGGAATAGGCCTTGTCTGCTTTATTTCCTCTATGCTGTTACCATGGATACCCAAAGGTCCATAATTTGTACCAACAAAACCATTACCCTAAGCTCAAAACTCATTTTAAAAGAGATTTTATTTTACTTCTAATTACATTTGTCTGTGTTCTATGTATACGTGTGTGGTTGTGAATAGAAGTGTCTACAGAGACCAAATAGGGGTGTTGGATCTTCTAGAGTTAATACTACAGGTAGTGATGAACTAGCTGTCTGATACAAGGACTGCACCAAACTTTGGCTCTCTAAAATCAGCAAGCTCTCTTAGTCACCAAGACATCACCACAGTCCCAGACACAAAATTCTTATTAGGTACTTTGTTGAATCTATCACTGAAAAGCACTAACTTCTTCTTGATATGTTTATAACACACAAACACACACACACACACACACACACACACACACACACAGTGACTTACCTCATTTAATCTAAAAAAATCTGCCCCACTGAGAGATTGATCACTACTTCTTTTTAGCCACATATCACTTCCTTGCAGAATATATTTAGGAATAAAGCCAATCTTTTTATTTTCTAATTTCTAAAGTCCACATTTTCTGCATTAAAAACACAACAATAATAACATCTCTGGTCCCCATCACATCCCCAGTTCCTCACCTGTAACACCCATGAGTTCCTTGTGAATTGTGGTACATAGTTAATTTATCCAGGGCAGCAAGTTTCAAAGATGATTGTATATTGGAGTTCTCAGAAAGGTGTTTTTAATACATCCCTGCCTGGGTCCTCACTTTAGACTAATTAAACTAGATTACCTACAAGTATTTTTCAAAACTTCTGCAGTTGTAATGTGCAGGTGTGTTTCAGAGCCGGTGGTCTAAGTTTGACTTACATGTTACATGTTCTTCGCTCTCCATTTCCTGTCTGGAAGTGTCACCATTTCTAATTTCCACTTATTTTCTCATTGAAGATCCCTTTCTGTCATTCAAAACCCAAAGTAAAATTTGAATGCAGTAGTTCTATTTCCTGCCACTTGATATACTAACCCTAAGTTAGAGCCTGCATTTAATTGGAAATGTCACTTACAACTCTGCTTTCATTATTATCATTTCTCTCAAACCTCAGGTAGACCAAACAATGTCAACAGACTTCCCCCACCACCACCAGAAGGAAGAAGTCTTGTAGTTCATGCCTTGAGCCTTGCAGATGTTAAACACAATCACTGACTGTAAGGTATCCTTTGATAAAATGTTTTTTAAGACCCTCATTTGCTCTTTTATGCCTTACCTGTTCACTCTCAGTTATGCTTGAACTCCTGGGTTTATGGGCTCCATGCTTAGTGAGAACACACTTTTGTTCCCAAGTTACTGTTCTAAAAATTCCCAGTGATAGCTTTCGCCTTTTTCTGCCATGTGTTATAAAAACCTTTCACTTTTGCATCTGTTTTCTAGCATCTTGTCAATCTCCTACCCAATGGGACATCATTCTGGAGCCTGTTCATCACATCCTCTTGTGAAGAACAACTCAGCATGCCTTGCACGTTGGGAGATTCTCTATGATGCTTTCAAGTTCTGGCTCCATTCACGTACATGCTTGATTCCCGTGGTCCTTTGTTTGGTGCTCCATCTAGGCAGTATTCTGCTTTATCCTCCAGTTCTACTTGCAATCATTTTTTACTCAACTAAATACATCATTCTGAAAAGTACTCCATACTTTCTCTGGAACCTTTCAGTCTGAAATGGAAGCAAGAGTCCAGAAATACTCTCCTCTTCTCAGCATCATTTGAATAGCCAGCAAGACCCACAGCACTTTTGCCATTTGTTATATATATTTTATTACTGTTGTGCGTGTGTGTTATGTATGTTGGTGCATATATGTATTACAGAATCAGAGGACAGATTTTGAGAGTCAGTTCTCTCTCTCCACCATAGGATTCAGGGATCAAACTCAAGTTGTCAGGTCTGGGAAGCAAGTATTTTTACCTGCTTACTCATCTCATCAGCCCTCCTTTTCATGTAAAAAATAACCAAAAGTCCTTCCGATTTCTGTTGCGTGTAATTTTAAAAATCCATGCTAGCTCTGGCTAAGCTCCAGAATCAGTAGCTGCCTTTTCTTCCTCGCTCAGTGTCAATAAATGGTCTTCTGGCCCTGGTTCCTGAGGGTGGCTTGCTAAGCTGCCCAAACCTGAGAACACCTAGAGCTACAACATTCCACAACCTGACCACCCTAGTGGGTGGCTACACCAACCACCAATGACCACTCCGTGGTTTTACCCTCTCTCTTGCCCACCTAAATCGTCACAAATGGAAAACACCAGACAGCCTTAATATTTAATACCAGCCAGATTTGTATCAGTAAATTTGCAACCCCAATATGTCTATGCAAAGAATACACAAACAGTTATATTTATAAGCCATATGCCTAGATTGAGCAGATACACCACAACACTACTCTATTCCTTAGCTATGAGAGATCCATTGCTACTTGTGGCTCCTCCAAGCCATGTGATTCTACTCCATCTTCCACCTCCTCTTCCTCCATCTTCCTCTTTCCCCTCCCTCCATCTGATCTCTGCTTCCTCCCTCCCCTCTCTCCTTCTCTAAAACTTACAGCCCCATTTTTCCCTTCCACTACCCAATCACAGGCTCTAGCCCTTATTTTACTAGTTAAAATGGGGATAAAGTTCAGGAGGCATCACTTGAGTATGTGATAAGCTCCTCCTCCTCGGGGCAGCCCTTCTTTAGGAAGCAGAATTCGAATCAAAATACAAACAAGTCACAACAAGTCACAACAGATTTCCACCAACTTAAAAACCTGTAAAATCATTTGAAAACCACTCAATGCTCAACATGGCTTTCATGTTGACTCCCCAAGAAAGAAGGTAAGTAAGGTGTGGTAGAAAAGTAAGAGAATTGGTTGAATGAGTTGTGGTAGATATTCTTAGGGCAATACATATTCAAGGGAGACAAAGCACTTCTTTCAGAGTTAACAAGACCTCAACACTAGGAACTTGCACCCCTTACAGAATGAGAAAGACTTTCACATTAGGAACTTACCCACCAACACAGCATGCAGCAGAAAAATTCCCAATGAGTAACTTTCTAGAATCCTGATGACCATTCAGTTTCTCGGCTTCCTGCTTCTGAGAGGTTGACTCCCTTCTGGGAAGACCTCTACTTGATGTTTAAAGCACTTGCACTTGAAATTTGTAAGGCGTATTTTGTGACATGCTCTCACGTGCAAAAACCGATTTTGTTCTTTAATGCTTCCGGATCCTTTTCTTTAAAAGCTCAGAATGATTTCCTTGATGAGCGTGGCCCTTGTGAACCTAAAGGAACCCTTGTGATTTCTCTAGCAAAGCTCTCTTCCCCCTAGTGTGCACTGTGACGGATACTCACACTCACTCACTCACTGTTGACTCCCTGGAACCCACTAGCTATGGGTTGCCTCAACGCTATTCTGAGAGTTAGCAATTGTCTCTGGTGAGTGGCTGTAATCTGTGAGCAGGAAAACAGCCCCAAGCTCATCACACCAAGGATTCAAGTACTCACCAGTCTGTTAACTTGGAGAGAACGACTCAAATATCACAAAGCCTGTCACAAACGTTAGAAACTGAGTGGAGGTAAGAATGAACCAGTCTGGGCCTCAGGAATTAATTGTTTGATCTTTAGGACACCCCAAATGAAATCATGTTTAAAATCTTGAAGTCAAAAGGAGAGTGTCAGAACAGGGAAAGAAAGACTGGAAGGAGCCCCACCTGGCAACTTGCCGTCCACATCCCTCCCTCTCTGAGCCTGCTTAACTCTTGTCAAGGCTCTCTTGGGTCGCATAAAGGACAGTGACAGTTCTCACAACTTGAACTACTCAGAGATGAGATAAAACAGTAAAATTACTTGCTGTTGAGTTTCCCATAAGACAATTAAAATTGAGGATGAGAGAGCCAAGTGTTACAATGATCACAGTCTCTGCTTGTCATAGTTCATGTCTACTGTCAAACTGAGGTCATGAATCCCCTGGGATGGGGCTTTCTGGACATACTTCTGGAAGGTTATCTTGATTAGGTTAACAGTTTTGGGAAGATCTATCCACTGTGGGTATCGAACGTCATTCCCTGGGATGAGATCCTGGGTTGTACAAAAAGGAAAAAGCGAGCTGAGCACAAACACCCATCCCTCTCTGCTTCCTCACGGTGACGATTCCTGTGGCTGTGACTACTCAACAGTGATAAACTTTAACTTCAAACTGTGAGCTAAAAGTGTGTTTGTGAATGATTGCACACATTCCCATGTATGAAGGTGAATATGGGTAGGTCTCGGCAGGAAAACGTCAGCTGTCTGTAGGTGTTGGCCATCTTGCCTTTTGAAACTGGGTTTTTCGTTGGACTGGACTTGCTGTGGTGGTTTGAATATGCTTGGCCTAGGGAGTGGCACTATTAGGAGGTGTGGTCATGTTGGAAGAAGTGAGTCACTGTGGGAGTGGGCATTGAAACCCTCCTCCTCACTATGTGAGAGCCAGTCTAACAGCCGTCTCCTAGGAGCCTTCAGATGAAGATATAGAACTCTCAGCTCCTCCTGCACCATTTCTGCCTGGATACAACCATGCTTCGACCTTGATGATACTGGACGGAACCTCTGAACCCGTCAGCCAGCCTCAATTAAATGCTGTGCTTATAAGAGTTTCTGTGATCATGGTGTCTCTTCACAGCAATAGAAACCCAAACTAAGATAGAAATCGGTTCCAGGATTATGGAGTATTGCTGTGACAGACCTGACCATGGTTTTGGATGGACTATTTAAGGCTAGAGAACTTTTGGTAATAAAAGCCACGGAGTAATTATAGCTCAGGGTGTCTGTTCATAGCAGTAAAATCCTAAGACACTTGCCATGTTGTCTAGGCTGGCTGTCCAGCAAGCCTTGGGGATCTACAAGTCTGTTTCTTCAGCATCATTATTAAAAGTAGGCTGTGCCACTTCCAAATTGTTTGCTTGGGAATTTGTGTGTGGAGGGGGTGGGGTCTGGGAAATAAACTCAGTCTTCATACCTACAAAACAAGCCTTTTGCCAGCTGAGTTTTCTCCCCAATCCAAAGTTGTGTATTTCTTTCTGAGCCTTTTCTTGCCCATCTGTAAAATGGGAGTACTATGATTTAGTCTACCAAGGGGATTATCAAAACAGGAAGAAAGAGAGTTTATTGCTGCTCATGATACTCACAGACCTTTAGAAGAAAGATGCACCAAGCAGAGTGATTTTGATATTTAGTGTGTTAATAGAATTTTCATCACCATCTTAGAAGGCTGGCTTTATTTATGTACACAATTAGTGAGACAGCATGCAGAAAATGGTGGACAGTGCTAAAACATAGGCCATTTCTCTGACTGAAAAAAATGGGTCGTAACTCATAGGAGATGGACTGAGATGTGAAGGTCACTCACTCATTCACAGGAATAAATTATATTATACCATCAAGTTAGTTTCTTCAGCTAGTCATAAAGAAGAATACGGCTAAGTAATTTACTCGCAAATGATGGTTATAAACCACTCACACTCTAACAAATCACATTACACCACACAAACCACACAGTCGTGCTTACATGGCCACTGGCCTCCATGGATGTGGACAGCAGAGCCCCTGGCTACATTGTCTACGTCTTAGTTCATGAAAAACACCAGACCCTCTAAGAGTTTAAAAGAATTAGCACTTTAGGCTGAGCCCACCCCTGTCCGGCTCCCATACTGAACATGGAGACTCCACCTCCAAAGCTGAGTGCATTAATGGCTTGAGCACTGGGAAGCAATCCACAAAAATAGGTCGTGGCCTTAGCCCCTTTGCGTTGCTGTTACAAAACACGACGGAGCAGGTAAATTCTACAGCACACGCTTTTATTTCTCGTAGTTCTACTGGCTTGGAATTCCACAATCAAGGTGCCAGCATTTAGTCTGGTTAAGGTTCTCAGCCATCCTGTCATGAGAGGTAGCTAGCCGCTAGCTCAGTGTCAGCTGAAGCCTCTCTTGTAAATGCCCCACTTTCATTCATGAGGAGGGAGGCATTGTGGCCTAATCAGGGCATAAATGCTATCCTCTCATGCTGTCACTTTGGCAGAACCTGAATTTTGGAGGAGACACAGTGAGCCGTATCCAAATTAAGGTCATATTTACCATTTGCTCTCAGATTAAAATGACACAGTTCCCAGGGTATACAAACTGAAGGAAAAAGAGTAGCCAAGGTTGACTGCATGGTGGCTTATGAGCTAGCTGCTTGCCCCTCATTTTCCCACAACAATTACAGGAAATAAAGAAACATTATCTTCCAGTTTATAGACAAAAGCACTAATTCTCAGAGAGATTAATCCACTTGCTTAAGATTGCATAACTCAGTGAGTGGCAGCAAAGACCTTAAAGCCAGATTTGACTGACTCCAAGGTCCACAGGCTTTGTACAACTGTCATGCCTCTCTAAGTAACATGTAATGACAAATACTTTTCTCTGGGATGCCAACTTTGATCAGCAGGATATGAATTTTCAGCAAAAAGAGAATGGTGGTCGGACCCAATAGTTAGAGGTTTGGAGAACAGGACTATGTGCTAATTGCTTGTCACTGGACAATTAGCCTGGTCTCCTAATGTGCCAGATAAAGAACTTGAGGAATAGAGTCACTTCCCATGCTACCAAGGCATGAGGGAGCACAGTTAAGGCTGGCATTTACACTCAAAATCTGAGCAGGAACCTTCTCCCATAGCCAAGTGACAATGGTAATAAGGAATGAGCTGATTTCATTCTGCCAACTTCTTCATGTGCCTGGTAGTCACCTACACACCAAGTTAGCATACTGCCTGTCACCAGGGGGTGAAGGAATCTTATGAGGTCAATCTTAGTATTCCAACAGAGTTTTCTTAACTGTAGTCGAATCATGTTGCCATGATCTAGCACTCAGCTACAGAGATGCTGAGAGAAAAAGTGAGTGCACTCACTCACAGTCATTCCTACTCCCCTCCCTATGTCACCACCCGTTGTCCAGGGTGAGTCTTCATTAGGGCCCAGTCTGGAGACTTCCTTAGGGACTTTTCTAGGCATCCAGACACAGCACAGTTGCTCACATTCAAAGACAGATTTGAGGGTGGTAGAGAGTGGGTCTCTGCTACAGAAATGTCATTTTTACTATTTCACTTTCTATTTCACTGTGTCATGCCTTTCAGAGACCTAATGTATGAACCCAGATCAGGAGGTCCTTTGTTTATTCTAATGTATTTAACAACATCCACTTTTCTTTATATATGTGTATATATATATATGTATATGTATAGATATATGTAATATACATATATAATATAAGTACATGTATGTGTATGCGTGTATATATACATATGTGATCTCCATTTTTAGATTTATTACTATTATTATTTTATGTTCATTAGTGTTTTGCCTGCATGTATGTCTGTGTGAGGGTGCCATATTCCTGGAACTGGAGTAACGGACAATTGTGACCTCCATGTGTGTCTGGGAATAGAACCTAGGTCCTCTGAAATTGCAGCCAGTGCTCTTAACCACTGAGACATCTCTCCAGCCCTATTTTCAGCTCGTTCCTTCTCGTCTCACATTTCCATAACAAGAAGTACATTCTATTCTTCTTCCAGGGCTACAGGTAGTTCCCTGGCTTTGTGAGGCACATGAGTCCAGGGAACTGACTCTAACACTTGTGATGAGACACAAGTCTGTCTCAGAGCTTCAACAATTGTTGATCCCCTGGGAGTACCTACTTATTTTATAACATTTCTTTCAAACAATGTGAATGCCAGTTCATCTTCTGAAGTGCTAATTATAATCAAACCCATTGTCTGAAATGGCTGAGGCAGTTATATGTATATGTATAAATGCACACAAACACACACCAATTATTGTTTACATATGTCACTGATGGATTTTCTCCTCTGCACACATTCATAACTGTTCGTTTATTTCCACAAGTTGACAAGATAGGACAAGGAACCGTAGGTTGGTTGGGACTTCTTTTTCCCAATAGTGAGATTTGGGACGTTCCATTTTCTAATTTACTGCCTTACTCCAGGAGCCATTGCTTTCTGTCGATGGTACTGCCTATCAGGCCCCAAAAGGTGGTTCTGTCATGACTGATAAATTTAGCCACACTGTCGCTTAAAAGTAAAAGTGACAGCAGGAAACCACCAATCAGCTCCTGAGAACCAGAGGGAGCAAGCAGGGCACACCTGTATTTAGAAAAAAATGTCATACATTACATCCTTCTGAAGCTACTAAAAATAGGAAAAGGAAGCCATTTCCTCCAAGTGATTGATGACGTATTCTCTAAGATCCTTTAAGACAGATTCTAATCGGTGTGAACAACCTAGAATGTTCCATGACAGGAGCTTGTCCTAATTTATTATGAAGTTGCTCAATATACAGTCAGATCAGGTAGGATTTTGCTTTTGTTTTTGGTATTGATCTTTTACTTTGAAACAAGGTCACTTGTAACACAGGCTGGATAGCAAGCATACGGCTGGCTTTAAATTCCTGTTCCTCACATCTCCTGGGGCTGTGGGCATGGACCATCACCTAGCTAGAGCAAATGCATTTTAATATTAGAAGAAATGGTTAATTGTTAAAAATACTATCCGTTAGAACAGAAGCTTTCAAATATTTTCCTCTAACATTGCCAAATTAGTGTTATTTAAGTATACACATCATAGAACATTTATGATATATAATATAGTTCCATATGATTAATTGCAAAAGATGCTATTTCTGGCATGTTATAAATATTGATGGTATAAAAATAAAATGTTGCACAATTCTCTGAGTGTGTTTAATGTAATAAAAACACTGTAATAATTTGAAATCCTTGTTATTCATTTTTGAAAAAGAGAAACTATGTAATTCCTTTTTACTCTTGAAAAATTTTTATTCTGTTTCTACTGAATGTTACCCTATCTAATGTCACATCATAAATATAGTTAAAATATTTCTTCTGATTTTAATTGTGACTTTACCACTTAATAAACAATTTAATAAAACTTCAAAAAGATAAAATTTCAAAATACAATTATTGATATGTGTTCATCTTAAAAAAATAAAATTATAATGCAAATATCTCTCTTAGGCTGTAGTTCTTAAGAGGCAATGTCTCTGTCAAAGGAATTCTTGGCTTGCCTCTGGTTCAGTCTGTCTGTTCTTAGGCCTCTTCCTCCGCAAGGGTTCAGGTGGTGTCAGCTTCCCTTTGGAGAGGGTAGAAAGAGTAAAACAGGTAAGAACAAATCAGACCAGTTCGGCACCAGGCAAATGTGAAGTGAGAACAAACTGAACGTTAAGACCTGAAAACTGATCCTGTTGAAATATTTACAGTCATGCTCGCCCTCAGATATCTTGTGTACCTTCAGTTTATGGCCACTGCTTTAAAATGCTGGTGATTTTTTTCCAGAAAGCTTTCTTCCCAGCACTGGCAGGGAGGCTGCGAAATCAGAGACCATCTTCCTTTTTAAAAAATTACTTATTTAGTTTTTGAAATTATAATTATATCATTTTTCCTTCCCTTTCCTACCTCTAAAACCTCCCATTTAACCCTTCCCTTGCTCTCTTTCAAATTCATGTTCTTTTTTTTTGCTTCAATTGATATGACATACACGAGTGTACATATGTGTGTGTTAGAAAGAAACATATTTATAATATATGTATATATACATATTTCTAAAGACATGAATACAGCATGCTAAGTCTGTATAATGTTTGTATATGATTGTGTGTTCACTGCCGACCATGTGGTATTGGATAACCAATGGGAACGCTCTCAGGAAGACAAATTTTTTTTGAAATTTTTTTTATTAGATATTTTCTTTATTTACATGTAAATTTTCCCTTTCCCAGGTTCCCCTCCAAAAAACAAACAAACAAACAAAAACAACAAGAACAAACCCCTGTCGCCTCCCTCCTCCCCATGCTTGCCACCCCACCCTCTCCCACTTATTGGCCCTGGCATTCCCCTACACTGGGGCACAAAACCTTCACAAGGCCGAGGTCCTTTCCTCCTATTGATGATCGAATTTGCAATCCTCTACTATACACATGCTGCCAGAACATTCAGTCCCACCCTGTATAGTCCTTGGTTGGTGGTTGGGTCCCTGGGAGTTCTGAGGGTACTAGTTAGTAATTGTTGTTCGTCCTAAGGGGCTGCAAACCCTTCAGCTCCATAGAACTTTTCTCTAACTCTTTCATTGGGGACCGTGTACTCAGTTCAATGAATGGCTGTGAGCCTCTACATCTGTATTAGTCAGGTATTGTCAGAGCCTTTCAGGAGATAGCTATATGCTTGTCCTTCCTTCAGTCTCTGCTCCATAGTTAATCTCTGCCACTCCTTCTGTGGGTGTTTAATTCCCCTTTTTAAGAAGGAATGAAATGTCCACCTTTTGGTCTTCTTTCTTCTTAAGTTTCTTGTGATTTGTGGGTCATTCTTCCTGTATTCCAAACTTCTGGGCTAATAACCACTTATCAGAGAATGCATACCATGTGTGATCTTTTGTGATTGGGTTACCTCACTCAGGATGATATTCTCCAGATCCATCCATTTCCCTAAGAATTTCATAAATTCATTGTTTTTAATAGCTGAGTAGTACTCCATTGTGTAGATGTACCACACTTTCTGTATCCATTCCTCTGTTGAGGGACATCTGGGTTGTTTCCAGTTTCTGGCTATTATAAATAAGGCTGCTATGAACATGGTGGAGCATGTGTCCTTATTACATGATGGAGCATCTTGTGGGTATATGCCCAGGAGTGGTATGGCTGGGTCCTCTGGTAGAACTATGTCCAATTTCCAGAGGAACCATCACACTGATTTCCAGAGTGGTTGTACCAGTTTGCAATCCCACCAGCAATGAAGGAGTGTTCCTATTTCTCTGCAACCTCTCCAGCATCTTCTGTCACCTGAGTCTTTTATCCTAGCCAATCTGACTAGTGTGAGGTGGAATCTCAGAGTTGTTTTGATTTGCATTTCCCTGATGACTAAGGATGTTGAACATTTCTTTAGGTGTTTCTCAGCCATTTGGTGTTCATCAGTACAGAATTCTTTGTTTAGCTCTATGCCCCATTTTTTAATAGGGTTATTTGGTTCTCTGGAGACTGAGTTCTTGAGTTCTTTGTATACATGGGATATTAGCCCTCTATCAGATAAACGGTTGGTAAAGATCTTTTCCCAATTTGTTGGTTGCCGTTTTGTCCTATTGACAGTCCTTTTGCCTTACAGAAGCTTTGCAACTTTATGAGGTTCCATTTGTCAATTCTTGATCTTAGAGCAGAAGCTATTGGCGTTCTCTTCAGGAAATTTTCCCCTGTGCCTATTTGCTCGAGGTTCTTCCCCACTTTACTTTCTATTAGTTTCAATGTATCTGGTTTGATGTGGAGGTCCCTGATCCACTTGGACTTGAGCTTTGTACAAGGCGAAA
The DNA here is from genome assembly GCA_019843815.1 of Montemys delectorum. Taxonomy (NCBI): domain Eukaryota; kingdom Metazoa; phylum Chordata; class Mammalia; order Rodentia; family Muridae; genus Montemys; species Montemys delectorum. The sequence continues at coordinate 46,959 of JADRCD010207341.1, forward strand.
GGAATGGGTCGATTTGCATTTTTCTACATGTTGACCGCCAGTTGAGCCAGCACCATCTGTTGAAAATACTCTCTTTTTTCCACTGTATGGTTTTAGCTCCTTTGTCAAAGATCAAGTGACTATAGGTGCATGGGTAGGAAGACAATTTTTCCCACTCTCAGCACTTAAATGAAGTCTCACTAACATGGTCTAGACATGATCTGAACAAAGACAACATCAATAGACTTGCTAACATGGATGGGGAAAGTCCATATGACCTCAAAAGGCCTCAGCACTAGTATTTTATTGACATACATCTACTTGAATTAGTGTGAACAAGAAACGTTTTTCTCTGTGTTGTTATAATCATTCCATGCCATTAATATAAGGCCACGTACTTTTTAGAAATGAAATGATTGGTGAATAACTATTTCAGAGATAATTCCATCATTTGAAAACTTACCATCATAGTAATGAACACAATGAACAAGGCAGCTACACCAGCAAGAAATCAGAATGCAAAAGAATCCTTGGGATTTGTGAAAGAAGAAACAGGTGGGTATGTAATATATTTAGAATTGCTTGTCTGCTCTGTCGAATGCACATCATATATTCACACACACATGCACACACACACACACACACACACACACACACACACACAC
>JADRCD010207346.1:0-14486 GCA_019843815.1 Montemys delectorum
TTGTTTCTGCATGTTGATGAATGGGAGATGTACTAAAGAACTTTTAAAACTGTTTTTCTAGACAGAAACTGGACGCATCGGGTTAGAAGGCTGCCTTTGTCAAGACTTTTATAGGATACGAGACCTTTTATATGAACAGTATGCCATTGTATAAAGGACATGATGTCAAGATGTGTCTGCTTGACCTTTCTCAGGAAGAAAGGATTCTCATCTGAGGCTAAACTTTTGCTGTCTTGTTTTGTAACATACAAAAAGAATCTGCCAGAAAACGTGAGCATGTATTAGATTTTGAAAAATATGAATCAAGGGCCTGGGGTGTAGCTCAGTGGTAGAGCTCTTGCCTAGCATGTGCAAGGCCCTAGGTTTGATTCTCTGTACTGAATAAAGAAAGAAAAAAAAAATGTAAATAGAACCCATTTTGTAAATGCTCTTGCCTAGCTCTGAATGCTAGAGGCCCAACAAAGAGACGGACACAGAGCTGAAGGGGATTGGTTTCCTCTGCAGATCCCTTGTTCCAAGGGCTCATTACTTGAAGAAGAGAAAGGAGAAAACAAACAAACAAAAGAACAGTGCAACTTAGCAAACCAGTTGATGGCCTCACAGAAACTGGTGTGCGTGCATTTGTGCAAACAGTTTGTGTTTTCTGGAATAAGAAGGAAGAATTGTGTAGAGAGAGTGTGCTATGAAAGATAACAGAAGCCTTGCAACACTTTTCTAAAGAAGGGGTGATGTGCTGCTGCTCCTTTTTGAGCTCCAATATGCAACTGTTCCACGTGGAGCCTCTGCCCTCTGCCTTCAGTGCAGTGGGAGGCAGTGCACAGTTAGTTTAGAAACACATTTTTATTTCTCCCATTTCTTGTTAAGATTTTGTTGTTATTCCATTTGAACTTACAACCTCATCATTTGAATAAATGTTATCTAAAAGAAAGCCTCTAAGCGGAGTGTGGTACGTGCGCTTCTAATCCCAGCACTCAGGAGGCTAGCGTAGGAGGATTGTGAATTAGAGGCCAGCCTGAGTGCATGGTGAGAACCTGTCTATGCCAGCAAAAGGAAAGCCTGGTGTGTTACCAGTTCTGCATATATTTTATTTAGACTCATCTTAACTATTGGTCCAGAAACTGTATCTGAAACCATCCAATGCTCTGTTTTTAAAAAAAGCAAATGTGGAGCCTCGCATTTTTATAAATTAACTGTGATTTAATTAAAGGGTATAAATGTTTTCCTTTTTGAGTTTGTTTTCTAAGTTTATATAAACAGTGGTTGTATTTTATGCTTATTATTACAAAAATAGTACTGAACCCGGGGTATTGCCACGCTCAATACAGTACAAACAAATTCTGTTGGAGAGTAAAAACTGAAAATATGTAATTCTGTTGACTTGAACAATGAACCATGCTGTCCTATTGTAGTTTGGTTTAATTTTTAGAAGTTCGAGTAAACAAGGCGATCCTTGATGCTTTCTTCAGCATGGGAGCCCTCTTCTCTACACTTAGCATTCCGAGAGGCCTCACTCTTGTTTAGCTTTGGAACCATGTATATTTCAACCCAGTGATCCGCTGTCGGTGTAGAATTAGTCTTTTATTCAGCTTCATGTCCTGACAGAACCTTCTGTTGTGGATTACAGCACTGAAGCAAAGTTTGTAGCCTTTTGATACTGAAAACAAAATAGTGTTGCAGAGACGAGCGTCATCTCTGCAGTCATGAAACATTCCTCTTTCACTCCTGTTACTAGATAGAGGAGGCCTATAATTCTGTTTCTATTCCAGGGGAAGAAATCTTGCAGTTATTACATGCTATAAAGCTCCAGATATACCTATTATATGATAATTATCTAAAATTATTTCTTGCCTAACCTTCCTGCTGACCTGCGAACAGAAATTAGATTTTAAAATATTCCTTGAAGGTGGCTGTTGTACAATAATGCCATTGGAGAGCAATACTACTGCCTGTGTCTAAATGACACCATCCTAAAATTCCTGAAATGGAGACCTTCACTCTAGCCTCAGCTACTTAAGAAAAACATGACTTTTAAAGACAACAGTGAGCTAAGTCATGAGAGCAGAGAAGTTTTCAGATGCAAGAATAAACACGGCATGTGAGACCCCAGCCAGTAACTGCAGATAGTTTTCTTAAAAAGAAATTGTATCTGGGCACAGTGGCACATACCTGTAATTTCATCAGCTTCATTCAAACTTGGCTTAAGGCCAGTCTAGACCACATATGACCCTGCTCAAAAGAAGGAGAAAGGTGTTAGGGACATAGGTCAGTGGAAGAGTACTTACCTAGCGTGTGTGAGGCCCTGGATTTGACCCCTAGGTCTAGAGGATAGGGGGTTGCTTATTGTATTTGTTCCAGTGTGGTTATACATATCAGGCATCTTTGCAGTTATTTCTGTATTTTTATGACTCGCTAGGTGACCTGAGACAATAGAGAAGAAATTAGTTTGTAAGGTGGTTTGTTCACAGTTGTTCACCTTTTCTTGTTGTTGTTGTCTGTGTGCAGTTTACATACCATAAAATATTCACTCTTTAAATATACAATTCACTGGTTTTGGTGAAATCTGCAACCACTTCTATGTAATTCCAGAATTTTTTTTATCATTCCAAAAAAAGAAACCCAGTAACCATTTGTACCCCATTTTCTCTTCCCCCTAGTTAATTGTCAGTCTTTCTGTCTCTTCCAGACATTTCATAAAGAATCATGCAACATGTGGCCTTTTGTGTCCTCTTTCATTTCAACTAACGGTTGTTTTCAAGATTCGTTCATGTAGTAATATGTTAGCATAATTTTTGTTTGCTTTGGGATGTGGTCTTGCATTGTATAGCTCAAGCTGGTTCAGACTCATAATACTCCTGCCTCTGGTGTGCAGGGATTATAGATGTATACTTCAGTATCCATTTGTAGTTCTACAATACTCCTTTGTTTGGATGCCATGTCTGTTTGTCAGCTGATGTACATTGAGTGCTTCCCAGTGGTCTTGGCTGCTATAAAGAATGTTGCTTTGAACATTCTTGTACAAGACCTTTTTTTTTCTAAATATGAACATTTGTATTGTACATTTTCTTGCGTGTGTGCTTAAAGAACAGGAGTGTCGGGCCATGTGGTAACTTCGCTTAACCATCTAAGGAACTACTGTCTTGTGAAGCAGCTGCACTGTTCTGTGTTCCGATCGGCACGTGTGTAAGGACAGGTTGCATTTTTTGCTGCATGCATCGTTCATTGGCTCTGTCTTCTGTCGTTACCATCCTCAGCATGTGAGGAGATACTGCCTGGAGGGTTTGCCTGGAGGGTTTGACTGACGTTTCTCTAATAAAGAAAAGATACTGAGCATGCCGTGTTTCTTGTGCTTATTGGATGCTTGATATGTCTTTGGAGTAATGTCTCTTCAACTCCTTTGTCCTTCTGTAAACTGCTTTACCTTTTTCATTGTCAAGAAGCTTCGTGTGTGCTCTAGATATTTTATATGTATGTGCGGAATATTCCTGTGGCTTGTCTTCACTTTGTTGGTCACTTGATAGGAAACAAAATTTATAACCATGAAGTCTATTTCTTCTCTCTTTTCAGTCACTTGTGTTATTGGTGTTTTTCTTAGAGAGCATTTTCTTTTTCTGGGTGTTTTAATGTAGTTGGTAGTGGGGACAGGTGTAGGGTTGGCATAGGGAGCATGTGGAGGCCGGAGGACAGCTTGCAGGAGTTGGCTCCCTTCTTTCACCGTGCGGGGTCCAGGGATCAGACTAAGGTTGTCAGACTTGGGGGCAAGCACTTAACCTGCTAAGCCATCTTGCCCTTAAAAACCATTTTTAGAAAGCCTCATCCAAATTGCAAAGGTAGACTTTTTTTTCTAATAGTTTTTAGCTCCTACAGGTAGGATTCTTTCTGTTTGCTTTTTAACCCGCATTGGATTAATTCTTTTTCTGAGAAAAGCATTTTTCTGCATGTAGAGGACCAGTTGTCCTGGCATCATTGGTTGAATTTTCTATCATTGTTTTGCCACTTTGAAAGTCAGCTGACCAAATCCAAGGTTACGTCTGCTCACCCACTTCTCTCTCATTGATCTCTGTATCTTCACACCAGTGTTACACGTCCGGATAACTGTGATTGTTAAGTTTTGAGATTGGGATGTTTGAATTCCCTAACTTGTTTCCTTTCAGGGCTTTCTTCCTCTGAATGGAGTCCTTTGCATTCCCTCGTGAACTGTGGACTCAGTCCATCAAATTCAGTACAGCGCCCATTCATAATAGGCGAGGGGCTATTGAAATGTATTACTTCAGATATTACAATGTAGTGCCTAAACAGGACTACATAGACTGTATCTAGCTCAACACAGTTTAGTATTGAATGAACAAAGCTGTGGAATAGCAAAGCTTAGTTTGAGAGGCACAAAGCTGGTTAAAGACAAGGTTGGAATTGGAGCCCTGCTGTGGAGTCTAGTTTCCAGAGTCAGACATGGCGGCCCACCTTTAGTTTCCTAGTGTGTAAAGCTACAGCAGAAGCACCACCAGTCAGAAATGAATGTTGGTTCCATAGCAAGACTGTCTCAAAAGAATCCAGTGTGTCATTTAAGTTCCTACGTCTCTTTGCCTGGCTTAGGGACAATGTGTCCAGTTCATCTGCTCTAAGAATGGCACCTGATAGGACTCTAGCATGAGAAGATGACTGGAGTTGGCAGGTGGCTGTTGGCTGCCTGATATGTGGGTACTGGGAACAGAACCTAGGTCCTGACCACTGAACTACCTCTCCTGCTTCCACCTCCCAAGGCCCATGGAGTTGCAGGCAAATGCTACCACATTGGCCTTTCAGAGCGTATTTTTGAAAAAACGGGATGCTCCTTACAACACATCACTTATATTCAGAAAATAAAGACTGATAAAATTCTACCATTTCACCCACAACCCCCATTCAGATGTTGCTATTTATTTGTTTGCAGCCTTTTTTTTTTTTTTGTCCTAAGCACAAATCAAACATGCGTGTGAGTGAGCCATCTATTCACTTTCTTAGCTGCACAGCCTGGCAGCTAAGATTGGTGATTGGTGAACCAGCTGTGCTGCTGTTTCCCTGTTGGTTTTGAGTTTCTGAGTGAGCTCAGCACAGTAAGCTTTGCTCACATCAGGAGTGCTTCCAGCTCCTTGACTCTGGACCAGACACTTCCTGAAAGCCGCTGGGCAGTATGTGTCCAGTTTTCCTATCCCATAGCCAATGTTTGGCATCAGGATCTGGCCCTTGAACCTTCTCACATCCTGTTGTCAGTACCCCTGGGTTTCCACCAGTTGAGCCTAACTTTGATGTATCGGTCTGACTTGTGCCAGATGAGCTTCTGGGTCCTCCTTTTGACAGCCTTGGGCTTCACCAGAGGCTAGAAGGCAAACATGATGGTAACCACCTCACAGGCAGCCCCAAGGGAGAAGCTGCCATTCGTTTTTAAGGTGTTCTTTTATTAACCGTGGTTACATACACACTTAATTCTATTTCCTTTAGTCTCCCCCAACTAGAGCAGTTTCTTCCTTGGTTTCTTTCTCAAGGGCTGGACATTTTTGAAGAGTGCAGGTCAATTTATAGAATGAACATCACTATGGGTTTGTGGGATGATTTGTAGTGATTAGATTCAAAGAAGCCATCCTGTGTTCTCTGCATTCTATCAGGAGGTACATGGACCAGTTTTCCCCATTGGTCATGCTAATTTTTAACAATTGGGCATGCTGTCTTCAAAGTTTTTGTTTGGTTGGTTTTTGGTTTTTACAAACGGGATTTTTCTGTGTAGCCCAAGCTGTCCTGAAACTTGCTTGACGGACCATGCTGGCTGGCCTTAATTAGAGATCCATCTGCCCTGCCTCTGGAGTGCTGGGATTAAAGGCATGCGCCACCACCATCTGGCTGCTGTCTTCAAAGTTTTTATACTAAGAAGTTAATGACTGCCTCCCAAGCCACATGGTGTGTTGACATCCACAGTGAACTGAAGACTACAGGTGCTTATTAAAGAGGTGTTGGGGGCAGGGGGCCAACTTTGAAACCGTGGTAATATTCTTTTCTTTCTCAAACGTTATACCCTAGTTTTAACATCCATTAATAATTCTTGTTTGAGTCACATATTGCCACATTGTAGTTTGCTAATTCTACCACTGTGTTTACATTTGATTGACATTCCCTCTGCCAGGGGCTTTCATTATCCCGTTTATTTCCATCAGTAGGCAACACTGACTGCTGTATTACATCTGCAGGGCTCCTGAGTACTCTCAGGCAAGCTCTAATGTCCTGAAATGTCCCCCATGCTCCTTGGAATACTCCCTTACGTTTCTGGCGCCACAAGGTGTCATCCTGAGTGTTCCCTAACATAGTCATGAGAGCAACCACCTACCCCCCAAAGAGTCTCGATTCCCTTAGGGAAGAATGATATTTAGAGTTGAGACAGGTGCTGAGCTGGGCTCCTTGCCACCTGTGTTGTGACTGCTGCTGTGTCCTTTCAGTGGACAAACTTGAAAACATGTACATGCATGCATACACACAGGTTTCTTTATCAGTACCTATTAAAACCCACAAATGTTCTGAGCTCTTCTAAGTTCCCTAATCCCTTAACATTTAGAGTAACCCCCCTGTGCAGTCCTCCATCTGGGCTGGTGCTTTGTTACAAGCTACCGTGCATTATTACCTAAGGACCAGGTTTTACAGCCTTTCCCAGCGCCCAGTGGCACCTGCTGATGAGCCCCACAGGGGACATCCTCAAACTGGCCCCTTTAGTTCAGGTGGTTAGTGGGAAGACTCAGTCCAGTTCGCCTAGTACTTGGACCAGTAAAATAACACACTGGTTCTGACAGTTTCTATTCCGTAGTCTTTGGACTTGGCTGGTTTTTTGTTTGTTTGTTTGGTTGGTTGGTTGGTTTTTTGTTTTGTTTTTTGTTTGTTTTTGCTTTTTAAGATTAAATTTATGTATGTGAGTTTTGTTGTTTATTTTCTATATGTGTATCTGTGCGTCATGTGGGTGCCTGGTTCTTACAGAGGTCAGGAGAGGACTTAAGATCCCCTGGAATGGGAGTCACAGATGGTTGTGTGCCCCCCATGCGGGTCCTGAGAATTAAACCTGGGTCGTGTCTTCAGCCCCGTTTTGACTGTTTTGTTAAACATTTTCCCCACAACTCTGCTCTGTCAGCAAGCTTCATACTTACCGCTCAGATGAAGCGATGATCGGCATGCAGGGACCTTCTGCGTGGAGGGATGGCTGAAAAGAGTGAACTGTACTGAGCTCAGTCTACTTTCTAAGCTAGGAAACGTTAGAGAAACAGTGGTTGCAGAGCGTAAGTAACATGCCAGCGTGATTATTTTATAACTGTCCCTGCCAAAGAGCTTTGACTGTCAGTTCATCTGGATCATCCACCCCCAGAACACTGAAGTCTTAGGAGTGTCAGGACCAAGTTCACTATATTGAGCGTTGAGGTGTTCTTTTATTAAACCGTCACTTTTCAGTCTTAGCAGTTTGGAGTGGGAGGAATAATATGCCCCTGGACAAATGCTTCCTTTGTAAGTCCAATTACGTAACTGAGGCGGGCAACCTGTATCATCATTACTAGAACTTGTTCTTACCTGTGGGGAAAATGGGTTTTATGAACATAATTATTTCCATTTTACAGACCTGACTTGCTTAATGGGAATAATTTTCTTTCCTTTTTTTTTTTTTTTCAAAAGACCAACAAAGAGCCCAAGCCCCTAAGGTACAGTACCCCTCTCACTGAGTGTTTTGTTTGTGCCACATGCTGTGCTAAGTACTGTACTTGTAGTGTCCCGGTCTTCACAGTTGTGGGCAGTATAGGGAACTTATTATCCCCACTTATGAACAAGGAAACTGAGGCTTAGTCTGTCATTGATTGCCCTCGAGTTCTTACACATGATAGCCATTACAGTATATGATGGTCTTTGAGAATAGTTTTGTTTGTGTGTGACACAAATAGTTTTGTTTGTGGGGGGGGGGGGAGGTTCGAAGACAGTCTGAAGACAGTTCCTTCTCCCCTCCTACCGTGCAGCTCCCAGGAACTGAGCTCAAGCCTGAGACACCTTCATGCCCCCAAGAGTGTGTGATAGTGTTTTGTTTCGTTTGGGGCAGAGTCTCACTATACAGTCCTTGTTGGCCTGGTACTGGACCGGTAGATCAGGCTGGCCTCAGACCTAGAGGAGGTTAAAGGTGTGTGCCACCATGTCCAGCCCAGTGTTTTCATATGCTATCAGAACTCTTTGGGTTTGAGCCACATTAAGGACCAAAGAACCTTACTGACGCAATCATCTCATTGTCTCTAAGGATCAAAGCAGCAGGCCTGACAGTCTTTCATGGTACTAGTAAAAGAATGGGTCAGCTACAGTTTGCGCCCTTGCCTACATGACATCTTTTACTCTGCATCATTCCCATGGCTCATGTGATGCTCTTACGGAAACTAGCTATGAAGAGTTCTCCATGAGGATTTGAGTAGCTAATATCAAGGTAGAAGAGCATGCTGCAAGGCAAGTATCTACTCCATGGGCATAAGGTTTGGGAGCGAAGGCTCAAGGCTCAAGGGGCCTCAAATGCCATGGCCATCATTTTGTGGACTGGACCAGTCACCTTCCTAACTCTTCGAAGTCAGTGAGCCATCCAAAGCCCTGAGCATGTGTAGGGGGAGCATCTCAGCGCCGGTTCGTGGTTAAATGCCATGCCCACAGGCGTTGCTTCCTGGTTCTGCATTATGACTCTAAGGCTAGGTGTCAGTTCCGTTTCCAAATTTAAAAGAACTCGCTCCGAGGGGTCTAAATGGCTTTTCAAAAGTCACACAGCTGATTGCTGGCGAGCTGGAGCTTTTAACATGCCACTTTGCCTACAAAAAAGCACTCTTAACATTTATCCGTTCAGCTTCTAGACAAGAACCCTCTAAAATAGCTTCCAATTGTATTGCTCACAATGTCTTCTAAACAACAGGGGAATTTCCACCATGTGGCCTAATGTAGGTCTAATGCATTTAATGTAGCAAGCTTTCTAGTTTGATCAATGAGATAATGCATTCATTTTAAAGTTACTGAATATTCTCTCTTCTGCTGATTTTATGGTCTTTTCCACAGAATAAGCGAAAACAGCCTTCCATCGTTCAAAAATAAGAAAATCCATGGGCTGCATGAGAGTCTTAAAACATGTTTATCCAGGAATGCTTCTATGGGGTCTTTAAAAAGCCCCTGGGCGGTTTCTTATAAAATCTTTATGGATAAGTGCTGGTTTGGAGTCAATCAGTGGGTTTCGGATCCTCTCAGCACGATTTCCAAAGACTGCTCATTGGTGGATCTCTGCTAATCTGAATTTGCAGGCTCTGTCTTTATCTTACCTCTCTTGACATTTTTATAAATCCTGGTTGAAGAGATTGATGAGAAGTTAGGAAACTTGGCAAATGACCTGCCACCGGAAGAAATAGCCCTTGTGTGAGACACCTGAACCTTGACAAGTTTGGGCAATGGGCTAAATCTACGAAAATGCAATGTCACTCGTCTTTCTAAACCAGCGGCACAAGTATATAATATAGAGTTAAAGGCTAGACTTCTAGATTTTATAAAAGAAGCATTTTCTGAGACTAAATGTTCAGCGTCAACATGGCTGTCAACAAAGAGAAGGAAGGAAGGAAGGAAGGGAGGGAGGGAGGGAGGAAGGAAGGAAGGAAGGAAGGAGAGAAAGGGGTTGTAGGGCTATATTGCTAACAGACCAATGGACTCTATTTACTAGTAGATTTTATAATAAGGTTAAGCTGATCCTACTTCCTTTTACTAGTAAGACTTCATTGAGAGCTCTTTCAGTAAACTTTATCCCTCCCAACCTTTTACTTTGACCTCAGATAAGTTGTAAAGACTCATTGTAGAAAAATTTAGGTACAAGAAAACATGAGTAGAAATGTCCTATACTAGATACAGTATTTTTATCATTTTGTCTAATACCTAACTTTTTTTAAAAAATGAAATATTACTATACATATATGTATATATTATGCCCTTAATGGGGAATCTTCCTATATTTATAAATAAATACTTAATCAAATGCCTATAGCATTATTCATTCTTTTTTTTTTCTCTAATCACTGGATAACGTTTCCATTTTTTCTCTGTAATTGGAAATACAGACAAACATCAAGTCAGGCAGCATAGTGAAATCTAATACTAGCAAACAATTTCAAATAGCTCAAATACAACTTTTTTAAAAAGAGATTTATTTATTTATTATATGTAAGTACACTGTAGCTGTTTTCAGACATACAAGAGAGGGCATCCGATCTCATTACAAATGCTTGTGAGCCACTATGTGGTTGCTGGGATTTGAACTCAGGACCTTTGGAAGAGCAGTCAGTGCTCTTAACCACTGAGCCATCTCTCCAGCCCCACAAGTACAACTTTTTAAGAACACTAATCTGGGCTGGAGAGATGGCTTAGCGATTAAGACTACTGACTGCTCTTCCAGAGATCCTGAGTTCAAGTCCCAGCAACCACATGGTAGCTCACAACCATCTATAATGAGATCTGATGCCCTCTTCTGGTGTGCCTGAAGAGAGTGACATTGTATTCACATACATAAAATAAATAAATAAATCTTTAAAAATAAAAAGAACATTAATCACTGATGTAGGTCTAGAGGAGAGGAGCTAGTATATTGAAGGATCTGTAAACCATAGCCAATACTAAAGATTGCCAGGTTAGATGTGCAAGAGGACTCATCTGGGAGAGACACCATCCTTCAAAGATGCAAGCTAATGATCAGCAGGCCTCTAAGAAGCTGGTGGTCAGGTAAGCTTCAATGTCCTTCACCCCTTCGTAGTGTCTTTCATTTTTGTATAGTAGACTGGAGAAGATAAAAGCCTTCAACATTTATCAGCAAAATGAGAGGCCTGTAGATCAGTGATAAAGAACTTACCTGGTATGTGAAGGTCCTCAGTTTGACCTCCAGCACCACATTAAAAAAAAACAAAAACTGGGCTGGGGAGTTGGATCAGAGCGGGTACATCACTCGCTGTGCAAGCATGAAAACCCGAATATAGATCCCAGGACTTGCATGTAAAGGATGTGATAGTGTACATCTGTAATCCTGGAGCTCCTGCAGTGAAAGGGGAGCCAGTAGTCAGGAAACAGTTCAAAGGACCCAGGATCCTGCCAAGGCACTGGAGTGAGGGAAAACAGAAAGGCAATTGTGGGGAGCAAAAGAACTAAGAAAGGGTGTAGGCAGAGACTTGGCCCCTCCTGAGAAATACCTAGGGAGAGAGAGCTCCATCCTTAGAGCCAGGAGCATATCTCATCCTCTGAGAAAACTCTGGGGTTTGACAGCTCTGAGCCTGAGGCTGTGGATGGGTCAAATTCTAGAGCCGCCTATTAGTCTTTTACTGCTCTTCAGAGCTCAAGAATACTGAGTTCCCAGGGACATCCTTGATAGCCATGGCTGCATCCCTCCACCAGAGAGGTTCATACTCAGGGGTCTTGAGTGCACAGGGACAAATGCTCTGTCTATATGGACCTGTGTTAGTGTTGCTCCCTGTGTTTTTGATAATCAAGCATGAAAACTATCACATGAACAGACACAAGCTGATATAGTTCTTCTGATATCTGATCAAGATCTCCTGGGCTGGAGAGTCTCGGCTCAGTGATTAAGAGCAATGCTTTTCCAGAGGACCTGGGCTCAAATTTCAAGATTTAACAAGCAGGATTATGTGGCATTCAAAAGTATCTGCGTACCAACAGATGATCACCAGAGAAGAGAGGCAGAGTAGGAAATGGGAGGTGGGATCTTTAGTAACTACACATCAGACAGGGAATATATCTATCTGAAGTATATAAAGAACTACAAAACCAACATACCAAAGAAACAAAGCAATCGCTAAATGACTGAACATACAGGCCTCAAAAGAAGTTAAAAAAAAAATAGGAGCTCCCAGAGACTGAACCACCAACCAAGGAGCATGCACAGGCTGGACCTCCACTACCCACCCACCTGCCCCAGCATATGTGTAGCAGCTGTGCAGCTTGGTCTTCATGTAGATTCCCCAACAACTAGAGGTTGTCCCTGACTCTGCTTCCGGCCTGTGGATCCTGTTCTCCTAACTTGGTTGCCTTGTTTGGCTTCAGTGGGATAGGACGTGCCTAGTCCTGCAGAGACTTGGTGTGCTGGTGTGGGTTGGTACCTGGGGTTGGGGGTGGGAGTGGGGGCTCCCCCTTCTCAGAGGAGAGGGGTAGGAGGTAAGGGAGTAAGGGTTGTGTGAGGGGGGTCTAAGAGGAGAGGCAGGGATTCCAATCAGGATGTAAAGTGAATAAATGAATAAATGAATGGAAAAAGTTAAGAAGGCCAAAAAGTACATGAAAATTGTCCAATATTCTTAGCATGCCAGTTATCTTATTTCTGTAACAAAACACTTGACAGAAACAAGGAAGGGTTTCTCGAGGCTCAAGGCTCGAGGGCACAGACCACCACGGCAGGGAAGTTTTTCATGACTCATCTTGAGGGCACTGTCCATCATAGCAGGGAAGACATGGTGGCAAAAGCTTCGGTTTACTGATCACATTACATCTGCAGTCAGAAAACCAAAGGCCAAATTGCTTGAGCTCAAATCACTTTCTTTCCTTTCTATCTGGAAGCCCAGACTGTAGAATAGGTGGGTTTTACCACCTCAGTGAACATAACCTAGATAATGCCTACAGATATAGCTAAAGATTCGTTTTCTTTGGTGATTCTAAATAACATTAGGTAGACAATCGAAATCAATGGCTGCACCTAGCCATTAGGGAAATGCTAAATAAAATGACTTTGAGATTCTATATCACCTATTCAGAACAATAGGCCATTTTCAAGGAAACGAAAGATAGCAAAAGCTGGTGGTGATGCACAGGAAAAGGAAGTGGGATTCTCCTGTTCGCTGCTGTCGTGAATAGAAACAGCTACAGCCTTTATAGACGTCAATATGGAGGGAAGCTAACAAAAGAGCCAAAAGAGAAAAACCTACCATATGACCCAAATACTCTCAAGAATACACTTGAAAGACCCGAAATCAGCATACCATAGAGATATTTACACACCATGTTTATTGCTGTACTAGGAGATGAAAGGATAAAGACAATGTCGTGTACATGATGAAATCGTATGGTGTAAAGGACAGTAAAATCATGACATTCGCAGAAAAATGGGTGGGCTCAGAAATCATTATGCCACATGAAATATTCAAACATACAAAAGGTTCTTGGATATGTGTAACCAGGGGCTATGTGGTGTGTGTGTAGTGGGGGAAGATCATGAAGACTAGAAAGGGGATCACAAAATAGGAAGAGAGATGAGAAAGGTCATGAAATATATATCATAAGAAAACAAAAGATGGGTCCTTAAGATGGCTTAGAGGATATAAGCACTTGCTCCTAAGCCTGACAAACTGAGTTCAAATCCCCGGGGCCCAAATGGTGGAAGGAGATACCTGATTCCTGAAGCTCATCCTCTGGTCTCCACATGCACATCATTGCCTGTAAGACTGCATATACACACACAAAATAAAAACATCTAATGTAATAAAAAGCATTTGTAAAAGGAAGAAGGGAACTATGGGGATAGATAGGAAGGGAATAAATCATGGGTGCAGAGGGTACTGGAGAAGGAAATGAATGGAAAGAAAGCATAATGACACGTGTACAAAGACACCATGATGAAACCCATGACTTTGTATGCTAATCCAAATAGATTTTAAAGGGTTGAAGTGAAAAGTTCTCTTTTGGCCAGTTAGATGGCTCAGTCGATAGAGGTGCTTCCCACACAAGCCCGATGACCTGCGTCCAATCCCTGAGACCCACATAAAAGTGGAAGGAGAGACTCGAAGCTGTGAAGCTGTCTTCAGACATTCATATACATACTATGGTATGCACATGCCTACACACACATCATACCATACACAGTAATAAACACAAAATATTTTTAAAAAAACAATAAAAACAAAAAGAAGTGTTATGGGGTGGGGAAGCCATTACAGCAATTGCAAACCCACCTAGGCACTAGCCTTGAGTAAACATCCTGTGACTTTTGTTTCCTAGGACACAAGACCAATATGAATGCTAGTTAGCCCCAGTACTCTGAAAGGATGAACTTCTGTTGAAAATCCTACAAAAACCAATGATGAACAGCAAACAAAGTAGGCCGTAATGACAGGGCACATATATGTTCTATTTCACCCACTAGGCCCAGTGCGTGCATCCAGTCACTAGAGAGCTGGGATTGAAACATTTACCATGTGTCACACACCTACCATACATTATTTTGGTTTACCCCTCCAGCTTCCCTTGCCAGATCTAACAGGTTATCCTACCCTACAGATGAGGAAATGAGGACCCAGGCTCAAATTTCTCTGGGTGCCAATCACTAAGAAATAAAAACCACAATCAGGATACGAATCAGATTTTGAGCACCCCCAAGTGTACACTTACCCTAAAGAAGATTAAATATTTAAAAGAGGGATGAGGGAGGGGAAGGGTGGGGGAGG
>JADRCD010207347.1:0-15734 GCA_019843815.1 Montemys delectorum
TGAGTGAGAGCAGAAAGGAAGGCTTATGAACTAGATTTCTGAGATAACTGAGAAAGCTGTCACATGACTGTGACAGAGCAGGAAAGGGACAACCATCACTCACGTTGCTGCCCTTCAAACTTGCTCTGTTGTTTGAGGGTATCTCAGCATTCACCATGGAATATGGGAAAGGGAATGTATTTTTGCAACTTTATCCAATTTTGTAACTCTGATAAGCTTTTCTCCTATGTTTTGGTATATAAAAGCAAACACACAAAAACTGGTATCAAGCCAACACAATGACCCAATTTTAAAGTACATCTGTGACAATCTGTCCTAATTAGATCAGAAGACACACACTGCCCACTGGCTAAGCAAGCCCTACCACAGGACAGACGGCATCTGCTCCCTTCCCTCAGTCTGTCTGGTCATTATTCAAAGTCAAACTCTTGCTTCCATTACAGGGATCACCTAATACCAGAAGAACCTAGGGATTTTTTTTAACTCGCTTCCCACAGTCCATGGTAGAGACTACAGGAATCACACTTCCATGTGAAACTGAGTCCAAAGCATCTTAGAACATTCAAGTGGAAGGGATCTAAAACAAAGTGACTGTCCGAGGTCTCATATTTAGTGACTCAGACAAAAATGGAATCTAGGCCTCATGACCTCAAAGAAGCCAATATCATTCCCGTTCCAAAAAAAAAAAAAAAAAAAAAGTGGGTAATGTAAGCAAGTTTCACCAGAGTGACCACACAAGTCTAAATTAAAGATAAACTCCAGCAATCTCAAAACACAGACAGATCTTGCAGCTGGATGACATCTTCTTGATTAGGGGCTTTTATAAATGAGGTAATCATCAATGTAAGCAAAATAGCAGTAATTTAGTTAGTTGCATTTATGGCAGCTCATATTCAGAGGACAAAGCCATCAAATCCTGACTTACATCCATCAGCAGGGGAAGGCGGGTCACTCTCTGCATAGGGAGAATGAGAAAAGAGATCATAGGTAAGTTCCTGCAGTCTTCATGGGACTCGATCCTTGACAACACTTCCTTAAAAGAGGGGTTGGTTGCTCTGCAGGGAGACAAAGCAGAAAGGCACTTCAAAAAATATTTTCTTTGCAAGCCTAAAAGCAATGGAGAGCACATTACCAAATACTAAGGTCAGTTGCCACATTACCAATGACACATTAGCACATAAGCTGACATACACCATGATACACATAATAAAAGGAACCATAGGTGGCTTTTCTGCCTTTTATATTTAGTGCTATACATAAGCTGTGGCATCCTATAGAATATTAATAAAATAAAACATATAAATTAGGCAATGGTAAAGTGGGATGTAAACAAGAGAACATAGTCTCGTGATGGAGAACACGATAATTAGGACTTGGCATAAACAAATCAGATCTCAAAGTTGATCATAGATGAAAATAATAATCATGCTTCATACCACTGGTTTGGCCCTGGGCAGACCCAAGACAGAACTGTCACTTAGGTCATATTATTAAGGTTATTTTGACCTTTCCAAAGATCCTCTTCCTAATAAGAAAACTTTTTTTTTTTTTTTGCTTCAGTGGCTAAGGGGATATGGTTTTTTGGAGGGGGTTACTCTCCAGGCTCCCTTCCAGCCTGTGAGTCGTAGGATTACAGGTTTGTCTAGCCAGGAAACTTTTCGGTCACATACACCAGGGTATTTATTTCTCCTCATCTCCTACTGAGGTGAAAATGGCTGTGAGGCTGGTATACATCCATGCACTCTTGCCAGATACTCCATAGAGAATCTCAGTGGAGCTGTTATAGAACCTTAAAGGGGGATGAGGTGGGGATTCCAAGGGAATGGGGTTTTACAAAGACTTTTAGCTTGGCGTACGTGTACAAGCCAAATAAAGTCACACTGAAGCTTTCTGACTCTCAGCCCCACCGATCTCCTCATGTGGAGGTGTCTGCAGCATCTACAGCCCTCACGCCCCATGGGACAGGAGGGTCACCCAGCCACTGGGCTGTTCAGAACCAAGAAGCAGGGCAGTGGCCATGATGATCGTTTTATAAAAAGAACCGTTTGAAAATTAGATGGTGTGGTTCAAGACTACTAAAAATAAAGTGTGAAACATCAGAATATCAAGTCACACAGAAACGCCTTATTTTTATTGTCTCGAATTGATAAGTTTAGATACCCCATTCTTGGCAGTGTTTGGTCTCTTCTTGTTTGGTACCCCTCCCCCTCTCCCCACTCCCCTGAGATCGAGTTTTCCGAGTAGCCCTGGCTGTCCTGGAACTTGATCTGTAGACCAGGCTGGTCCCAAACTCACAGAGATTCACCTGCCTCTGCCTCCTGAGTGTTGCCCAGCTCCTGGACCGTTTTAAAAAGCTTTTTAGGAAATTAAAAACAAACTTTATGTAGGTTTCATATTTAAATCATACAGGTCCTAGGCTCCTCCCATGCCTAGAGGGTTGTGATATAAAGGAAGCCTGTAATGAACTTGAGACTCTTCGTTAGCTAGATTTTGAGGATACCTGGGGGTTTCTAACCTGCTGCTGAAGTCAAAATCACTGCTCCAACCTTGAAGGCCCCTAAAGACACAAATGCTAATTTCCATGGAAAAGCCCCCATGATGATTTGATCAAGGTAATCTAGACAAAGTCTATTTTTGAGAGCCACATAATACATAGCAGTAACTATTCACATATTTTTTTTAATCCTATGAAACAAAATAAAAAGCAATGTTCTCTCTAATCCAAGGCTTGGCTTTCAGGCATGACCGAGTACGCTCAGTTGCAGGGCCCTGGCAAGGTGTGAGATAAGAGAAAGTGAAAGGTGTGATTTTTGTCTTCTTTGGCCTTCTGCAAAATCTGGAGACATTTTTGGCATCAAGTGGGCAGAAGCCAGACATTGGGCTAAATACCCCGAAACCACTGAGAAGCCACCACAACGGCCTTACCACCCTTGAAATCTCCAAAATGAGCCCTTCTTCACATGAACATCGTAATTGGAAGAGAGTGGCTGGGTGTCCTATCCTACTCATGAAGCATGACATGGGAGACACCATAGTAATTAGCCTTCCTTAATACATTGGGAACAGGTAAACTGAGGCTGCCTTGGGGGGGGTCTTAGTCTCACTAAGAATTTTAAGAAACATCCAAGTTCAAGGACAACTGTTAGAGTTTGAGAAAAAGATATCAGGAGTAGCCAAGTGAAAAGCCCAGACGGAGGATGGAGATGGGAAAGAGGAAGACAGAAAGTAATGCCTTGGGAAATAGAGGTTGGCAAGCAGCTGAATGGAAAATGGTGGGCCAGACTGTCTGGGTAAAACGTGTTTAGAAGAACTGAGCCAAGGGTCTGTGTTCAGAGGGGCCCTGATTGCAGGCATTTGTGTCTCAGGGCAAAGGATTCCACCAGGGATATAAACAGAATGCTTATAAACAGAAATACAAACAGCTTATTAAAGAAAGGGCAAGTGCTCTCAAAAGTGAGAGTGGGAAAGAACCCCCAAAGTGTTGAGCATCCAGGGACATGATCCTTTTGTAGGACAGTTCTGTAACAGCAGCTTCCTTGGAGTTTACATCTGAAGAGTTTCCCACCTCTGATGCTTGCCACAGGAACCCAGGTGGGGAAGGTTTCCAGTCTTCCTCTCCCAACTAGCTCTTTCCATATGTAAATCTTGGTGTTCCTGTCCCTAGGTCCCCTAGTCTCCTGGTACACTGGTGCCATCCCTCAGCCTCTTCAGAGACCTCAAACCCAGCCTGAAGTGACCAGAAGAGGCTCCATAAATGTCACTACTCTAAGGAAAGAGTAAGAATAACAATAGCCAGGAAGCCCCACACTGGGTTTATGGTGGACAATTACAGTATGAAATAGCAGACAACTGGGGCCTATACAGATAAAACAGTAGAGAAATTTCTTAGCAACTTGTTGATTCTTTAAAAGATGAGATAGGCCTACACCTCACACTCATACTCTCAATAATCTTAAAAAAGAAGAAGAAGAAGAAGAAGAAGAAGAAGAAGAAGGAGAAGGAGAAGGAGAAGGAGAAGGAGAAGGAGAAGGAGAAGGAGAAGGAGAAGGAGAAGGAGAAGGAGAAGGAGAAGGAGAAGGAGAAGGAGAAGGAGAAGTGTGGAGAGAAAGAAAATGCTTGGCTCTTTCTTGTGGCATAACTAATCTCTGAGCTTCTTACTCTTCTGTTCTACTCTTCCTGCCCCCACCATAAATAACAACTCAGACCTATCTCCCCAGGGAGGTGGAGGGGGACCCTGAAGTTCCCATAAATAACTTACAGAGCTTAGACTACTAAGGGACACCATGGATCCTGTCTAGCTCCACTTAAGAACCCCTTCTTGCCCTCTAGCAAACCACTTGATGGCCAGTTTCTTGATTACAAAAGTAGGAAGGGGAAGATTTGAGTAAAGGTAAGTCAAGTCTCGGGACAATTAAGAGGAAGAAAGGTGTGTTGGGGGTGTGTGTGTGTGTGTGTGTGACAACAACAACTCCAACTTACTTTAATTTTGTAAAGACTTTAGAGAAAAATTCTCCAAGCCTCAACACCCTCACTCCAAAAGTGACCCTTTTACACATCTGCCAAGGAGGAAACTGCCCACTAAGAGACATGCTTATGATTGACTGATCTTTCTTAATAAGATCTAATCAAAAGAAGTTAGCCGATCAAGACCAGAGCATTCAACACTGCTTACAACAACTTCTGCAGCGTTCGTTGTTGGTAGACTTCGTTGGTGCAGTATTTCACATAGGGGTCAAACGTGGATGCCGTGTGCTTTTCTACAATGTCACTGATATCCTCTATGAAGATGTTATTCTGATGTCTTGCTTCCAACTCTGTGAAGAATCTAGAATTAAAAAAAAAAGGGGGGGAAATATTTCTACATCTTTTATAAATTTTAATAGACAACAACTCTCCCTGTGTAGGGCTTAAAAATAATAACACTACACAGTGTGTCAAAAATTAAAGAGATTTTTACGAAGCAAATACAAAACAATCCTCTCTCCCCACAAAGAAAAAAAACGTGAAAACTTTGGCCAAATTTAAATGTATTATATCATTACTGCTTTAAGTGTTGATCTTAAACCATTGATAATCCTGGATATTTCTCTGCCTTTGGACTTTTTAAAAATGAACAGATTTTTCTATTTCTTAAGAACTCTCCCTAATGGAGGAGGGAGGACCATGCTTACAGACTGTCTGGCTGTGTACAGGAGAAATCAGACCATGCATGTCTGTCATCCCAGGACTGGACAGGTAGAGGCAGGAAAGTCAAGAATGCATGTAACCTGGGCTGCACAGCAGGTTCTAGGCCAGCCTCTGAAACATAATGAGGCCCTGTCTCCACAGCAAACAAGAGGACGAAATGTAAGCACACAAAGTACCCACATGACTGCTGGCAAAAAGAGTCTGAAAACAACCCAATCTTACATGCCCTTCCAAAATAAAAACGTGATTTCAAACATATTAATATGCACAGTATTTAGTATGCTCACAGTTTCATTAGGCTGCAACTCAGAGTAATCAGGCCTTGTTAATGAAACAAACAGTAATTTAACACTGCCTGATTTAGTTATTACACACACTTTACACACAAACATGACCATTCATTTTCTATGGCTGTTTCAGCTACCATGACTGAATACTCTCATATAACTATGTGTTTGAATCTCTACTTTCAACTCTTTGTGTGTATGAACGGGGAGACTGGAATTCAATAAGAGTGTGTCTACCAAGACATGATCATTTACAACCATGAACTGGTACAAAAGATTCTGGGTTTCATGCCAGGAAACATCAACTCACTAAAGGGAAGTTAAGTAAAATACAATCCTTCCCCTCTGGTAGTGACTGATAGGAATCACAGGACAATTACAATAAAGCAAAGATGTGGCAGAATAAAAAATATTATTATTGATACAGACTTGATTTTCATCCCCAGTTTTTTTGGAACACAGATTATTTTTTAAAGATTTATTTATTTATTTATTTATTTTATGTATATGAGTACATACTGTAGCTCTACAGTTGTTGGGAATTGACTTTTTAGGACCTCTGCTCGCTCCGGTTGGCCCCGCTCGTCCAGCTTGCTCAGTCCCTGCTTGCTCTGGCCCGAAGATTTATTTATTATAAATAAGTACACTGTAGCTGCCTTCAGACACACCAGAAGAGGGCATCAGATGTCATTATGGGTGGTTGTGAGCCACCATGTGGTTGCTGGGATTTGAACTCAGGACCTTTGGAAGAGCAGTTGGTGCTCTTACCCGCTGAGCGATCTCACTGGCCCCTGGAACACAGATTTCTAAATCCTTGGGATCTCCATACCAATAGTATCTCTCATGATAAGTAGGCACTTGGAGGCTGGAGAGACCTCGGTAGGTACAGAATGCAGGCTGACAGCCAGAAAAGCCAAGCCGTCTTTCCAAAGTTGGAATTTTCAGTGTCTCCCCTCCCTCATCTTCAAGGAGAAATGACAGCAGGTTTCAGGTTGATTTAGCAGGGGCCTCTCGTCTAGTGTGTCTATACAATGACACCTTTATAAAGACCCTTAAACAATGAGCTTCAGAGAAGGTTGAACATGCTGAAGTGCTGGGTGCCAAGCCTGGAGAGGGCATGGAGGCTCTGTGTCACATGTCCCCTCCCTTGCACCAAGTAACTCTTTATTTGTCTCTCTCTGAAATGTCTTCCTTCTTAATGAGCTAGTGATGATACTGAAAATGTCTTTCTGCACTCTGTGCTCTAGCAAACGAGCCAACAAGAAAGGGAATAGGTTTTAAGGAACCCCAATTTTGTAGTAGGACAGAGGCAATGATAACTGGAGACCCAGTAAAAACGCCAGTGGTGAGGTGACTAACTAAATGTATGGGTGAGGAGGCCATGAGCTGGGTCAGTCATCCGTGAATATAAGATGATACAATGGGAGGAGAGGAGAGAGCCATGCACTACAGACTCTCATTCAGGAAATGGGGAGTTTATGAAGCCAAAATGTGAACCACAGAAGGAGTAGGCAGACAGACAAGCCTGCAGAACAGATGAGCCCTACACTGCAAAGGCTTGCCTATGTGACCCCAAGAATTACTGCAGGATAGAAGCCAGTAAGTCATCAACCACAGACAGAAGTGGGACAGAGACAGAGAGAGGGATGAGACAGACGGCCAGCAGGCAGGAATGAGGACGCAAGATCATTCAGAGAGGGAACACAGATTGGGCAACAATCTGGAGGTAAAATGAATAGCGTTGACAAACTCAAGGAAGATGCTAGGGTTTCTGAGAAAGAGTTCCACATGCTGAGCAGGTGGGTCATTAAACCCTGAATGGAGACAGGGGCTTTAGGAGGGAGGAAGAGCAGCCGTGAGGAAGCCATCCATTCTGCCTGGGTGACGTCTAATGGACAGTTGAAAACACACATCTGTGAGAATTCAGAGGCCCTGGAATGCTAGGCACAGCAGGGTGAGGACAGGGTTAATTTTCAGCTGGGTTTCACATAATTACGAGTATTTATACGCGATTTGAAGCCAATTGTTTTAATGGAAGTTTTAATCAAATATTCAAAGAAAAGTAAAAGAAGCTACCATAAGTAATCACTACATAAATCCAAAATATAAATATCTAGTGGGCTACTCTTCCTTATAGATTCTTGCCTTTGGCAACTGTTAACAGCCCAAATAATACAATTACATAAGCAAGACAGTAACTTTGTTTTCCCTAACGCAAAGGAAATTTTTGTTTATTACTTCAGAACATTTGCCAAAATACAGGATTGAAAACAAGGTACTAGTGAGATATCTGCCAATGCAACTGACTTCAATACAACATAAACCAAGCTGTAGACTCTATATTTTGGCATAAGCATAATAAGGGTGTAATTTAATACTTTCAACATTAAAAGAATGTTATTTGGAAAACTTGCAAACTTTGCTAACCAAGCTGAGCTGCAAGAAGACCGATATAATTCTGAAGAAGGTGACATCTCAGTAGACAAGAAGGCTGGTGATTCATATCAAGGGTGCAGCCAAAGGGAAGCTCCGAGGTTCTGAAGGAAACTGGACCAAGTTTAAGAAGCAATCTGGCAGACAACACTGAAGTGGAAATTTGGACTTCAACTCTGTGAAGTCTCTTGCCCCTGTAACAACACCGAATTCTTCTCTCTGTATAAGCACCAACAGCCAGATTGCTCACAACAACCAAGGTGTACCACTGCCAACACCGCCCCCCCCCCACCGTTCCCAACACTAACCACTCTGACTGTGTACATCATGAAAGGCATTAGGGCGCAGAGGTGTCTCCTTGGAACACCTCCCTAACCAGAAACCCTCGCTCAGTCGCCCACGTGGCTGTTAGCACACCATTACCAGAGCACTTCATTCTATCAGATTCCTCCAGTGTTTCCTGAGACTGCCACCTTTTTAGCAGAGTTCCTGAGCCAGTCAGATCATCAGAGACCTAAGCTCAGCCTCTCAGTGGGTAGGAGTTCTAAAGAACTCAAGTGAAGCATTTGTTTGAAGAAAGACTGATGTAGAACACACTCGCAGTGCATAAACCCTCCTTCAACATTTCCCAGAAGCACAGGGACTCCATATTCTTCAGTCTGGGAACGAACCTCGTGAATCTAAAATTGGCTGCATTCTAAAACGTGGAACTCTATTTCCGAGGAGAATACTAATTCAAGAGTAAAATATTTGTTTCCTGGATGCACGCTGCCTGCACTTAACTCCCTTTGCCCACGTAGAATAGGCAGAATAGAAGTACGAAAGTGATGTGGCAGGTGGCCTGCAGCCTATTACTGACCAGTAGGCTTCTTAAGGAAGTCATGAACTCGGCAGGCGAATCTGAAAATTATTATGCTGAGTGAGGTAGCCCAGAAAGACAAGCACCATAGACCCTGTCTTATTTGTCGATCCTAACGGTGAATCTTTTTATTTGAGTATATAACTTGAAATATCCAAAGAGCTCAGGAAAGCAAAAAGGGACTGTGGTGGGGGCTGAGGTATAGGGAGAGGAGAGAATGAGCTCTAGAAAGGGGAATCGTAGAGGCAGGCCCTATGAACATGAATGGGTGATAGGAAAATAGAGGGCTTTAATTCGGGAGGGAGGGAGAAAGGTAATACAAGGAAAAGGAGGTCACACTAAGGATGTTTGAAAAAGCTACAGGGATACATATTATTCTATGTGCTTAATTTTAAAAGTGTGTGTGTGTGTGTGTGTGTGTGTGTGTGTGTGTGTGTGTGTAGTATAGTGTTATATGACATAGGGATTTAGAGTCAGGCACTAACAAATAAAAACTCCAGTGCCAGGTGTGAAAAAACTCCTCACTTTTCTAGTTGTTGGTTGGAGAATACATGACTCTGCCCCAAATGATGTCAGTTAGAACCACTGCCCCTGGTTGCCTTCTACAACTTATAGAAAGACCCTACTGCTGAAGAGACCACAGGCACTGGACACAGAGTTTGGAGGAATCAAGCGATGACTGACAAAAGGGACTAACTATTTGAAAGTCCTCTGCAAGCTGCCAAGGCAAGGAGCATTGGGTAGGCCGTGATATAATGATGGCACTTATGCTGTGGACTTCAGGCCTGTTCAATAGGAGGTGATTCGTGCCTGGTGGTGTGAACCTCGGCAGCTACCTGTGGCTGCGGAGGTCACACTGCTGAGGAAAACCTAACTACCAGTTTCCTAATCCAATATTCGCTTCTTACTGTATTCTAAATACTTAGACCCACAGATAAGAGAAGCTTCCACACACCCCCACCCCCCATCTAAGAAGCTTCTTTTTAATGCAGAAATCTAGAACTGGTCAGAGTGCAAAGAATAAGTGACAATTTTTGGACACTTAACCCCAAGTAATAAATACATCCAACAATGCAACTACTACATCCAAGGCTCAGGGAAAATTGAGGAAGAGGAGCCAGAAAGACCATAGATCTAAGGCCCAGGGTACCTGCTGTTACGTAGTATCCCCTAGAGATGACAGAGAAAACACACCCATAAAAATCTCAACAATATGGCTTCCTGAACAAGACCAGAATCCTAATAACACCAGTTAACATGCCAATGTGAACAGGAAAAGCCCATGGCCCCATCCCTCGATGAGCTAAAGATGGCCAATGGCTGCTGAGAGACGGAAAATTAGTTTCCTCCAGTGATAGACACTCATATAGGATGATGCCCAATCCCAACCTGTCCATCCTGGACACATGTAGTAGTGAGCAATGCTAACTAGAGATGTGTACACTTATGTGCATATGTATAATTAAAGAAGAGACCATAAATGGTGCGGAGCAGGGGCAACATGAGGAGTTTGGGGTAGGGCAGGGCAGGGTTGGGGACTGAGATAGATACAGTGCTCACATACAAGGTCCCAAAAAAAAGAAAAGAAAGCTGGTAATCAACCACAGCACATGGTAGCCCTTGGAAAGACTGCACGGTAAGGCTAGCCTTCTACAGAGGAGATTAAAACACAACACGGACCTAAGGCTTGCTTTCAGAACACCCTCTAGTGTCTAGCGAAGGGCAGCAGGCTTTGGTGGCTGTCAGGGAACAAACCCTTTGTGAGTCCTGAGCAAAGCCAGCGTTTCTTGCCTCCCAAACTGTCTCAGTGTCTTCAGTCCTCATGTTTTTTTGTTTGTTTGTTTGTTTGTTTTTTGTGAGACAGTTACTGGACCCATTTTAGAGATAAGAAAACTAAGATTGTAGAGTTCAAGTAAAAATTCTTAGCACCTGAGCTTTAGTTTGAACCCAGAGACAGAGGCCTTCAGCATCCACACAGCCTGTGGTCAAACCAGTAAATCTGCTGCCTCTGCCCTCCTGTGAAAGCTCATCTCGCCTACCTGACAGTCCTGGCCAGCCCTCAACACACACATTGAAGAAGTAACAACAGCTGGGACTAAAAAGAACTCTTAGTGTCCAACCAAGGACAGCTGTTGACTAAGAGTGTTATGCAATCGGAGACTGCAAAGGTCTTCCCAGGAGACCTAAGCCATGGTACAGTCTTATGTGAAGACAGCACTATGCCAGAGGGTCAGCCTCCAGGAAAGGTCCGGAGAGGGGTGCGGCCAACAATGGCAGCTAGTCCTGGACTAGAAAGCTGGAGCACTGGTCCATAGTGTCGGGCAGAATTACCCAAAACCCATCTGTGCCCCTCCTCCACTTGGTCCCCTGAACTCCTCCCCTTTGCCCAGAGAATATCTACTCATGGCCCAGATTACATTCTGCACGCTACAGGTAGCCTGCCCCAACTCTACTGGGTTAGGTCCTACCCATTCCTTTATGACTTTACTAGATCATCTTCACTGTTCTTCACTCTTCCTACCGCAGCCACAACTAAACGTTTTATAATTTGTATTTGTGTCTGCATTACCTAAGTCAGGGAGGAGATGTTGCTCTGCGGCATTCATGGCTACATACGCAGGACCTGCCTGTAGGTACTTGAACTCTGGAGACACTCAGTGTTTGATGAGTAAATAGAGAATAAATGTAATTTATTGCTACAAATTGAATGTCTTTATAAAGTTGACATTTTCTTTTTTTTTCCAAGAATGTGCTAAGCAAAAATAGAAAGTTGTCTTTCTTGTTTTTCTCACTAGTAGATGAAGTTAGCGCCGATTTATTGGCTGTGGGCAAGTCGTGCTTTCAGAACTACCAAGATGTAGTTTTGGCCACAACAGCAGATGCAGACGAGATGTAGGTCTCTCCATCCTCGAAGACACAGACTCCCAGCACAAGCTGCTGTGGTCGTGTCAAAGACACAGTGAAACCCAGGGCAGCCCAAGTTTCTTCAGTGACAGCTGTACTTTCTGAAAAACCTGCCCGACCAGCCCTTCCTCACCCAGTCTAGGAAGGGTGCCAGCAAGGCGGACCAGCCCAGCACCCCTCGACAGGCACTCCAGCTCTGGCAGAGCAGCGTACGGAGCTCTGGCAATCATCAGCGCTGTCCTGTGTCCTTGGAACAGCATCCTTTAAAGGACTTTTCCTTCATTAACATCCATCTGGGTAAAGCAAACCCAGGCTGCTCCTGGACCTCTTCACAGCATTGAGCTGTCAGTCTAAGCTGCCTGTCCCTTTCATCTGGACACAATGCCTCACCAAACAGGATCGGAGTCAGTCAGGCTATAGAAGAAACAGATTCCACATACCCAAGGTGCTGTTATATAATGAAATATCCTCTCTAGACAGAAATAGTTCAATACCTATGTGCTGCTCAATACTCTAACAGCGCCCTCCCCCCCCCCCACAAACACTCTTACTCCATCAAAATGAATTTATATTCTGCTGTGGGTATGCGGGATATGTGTATTTTAAAAATTCTTGTATATATATGTTTATTTTGGTTCTAATGATAAGTATCAATGTGATTTAACACACTGGATGGAGGAGAGTAAACATCTGGCAAGAACTGCCAACAGCAACCCCCAACAGCCATCACTAAGGGACAGAGGCACTCTCTCCAGGTCTATTGGAGAGATGGAGGTCTCCAGGGTGCACTGTCAGTCAACCCAAACCAAAGACAAGAAGAGGCTTATCATATCCATCACCAGACGTTGACTGAAGAAATACGAGCTGGTTCTACAGAAGTCCAAGACTGCAACACCTCCACCGCAAAGCCTTACATTCTGATCTGGAAAAGGTCCAAAGGAGGTTTTTCCTAACTAGACAGACAGACAAGCAGACAGACAGACAGGCAGGCGTGTACACACACGCACGCGTGCGCACACACACACACACACACACACACACACACGCACGCACGCACAAATGTTCACTCTTGCCAAAGTGTGCATATGTATGTATGGGTGTATGTGTGAGTTTCTCTCTATCTCTTCACATTCTATTTTCGCTTTTTCTTTTGAATCTGGACTAATAAGAAAACAATAAAGCTGAAACTTAAAGTGGTTTAGAGTAAGACATAGCTCTTGAAAAAAAAATAAGCTCCTCTTCTACTATCTTGCATCCCCATTTCATTTCACTTATCTTGTGTGTATATAAGACATGCGTTGTGTGTAGATCGTGTACATGTGTGTGTGACTGCATCCACGGAGGTACCCATTGGGCATCTTTATCACTCTCCTCTGTAATTCGGAGACAGCATCTCACCCACTGACTAGACTGGCAAGCCAGAAAGTCCTAGGGACCTTCAGTCACCACCTCTCCGCTCTGAGATTACTCTGAGTGCATACTTCCATTCCCAACTTTTTACTAAGTACTTGATATCTCAACTTGGGTCATCATGTTTAAGGACAGTGTCCTTTCCAGCTTCGCTTTCCCATTTTAACAGCTACTGCTTGCCCCTTTAAAATCTCTACGGTGGTTTTTTTTTTCTAGAAATTCTTTTTAAAGATTATTTTTTTTTTATGCGTATGCATGCAGGTACCCATGGAGGGCAGCAGAAAATGTTGGATTCCACGGATCTGGAGTCACAGTGGTTGTGAGCTACTTGATATGGGTACTGGGAATCCAAGTAGAGTCCCCTAAAAGAACGGCAAGTGATTTTAACTACCATCCATCTGTGCAGCCTCCTAGAAGTTCTTATGATTTTGGTAAAACTTTTAAGGTATCTCTGAACATATATGAAGACACCAGAGATCTATATTAGGTATCTGTATCATGTTCCACTGCAGCAGGAAAGTGAGCCAAAAGACATCCACCAAGAGCATTTCCCAGATGCAGATCCAAGGAAGGGCTTCTTACCCATGATACTGCACATCTCAAAGCTTAGGTTTCAACTCAGTCTGAACTCAGTTTGAAACTCCCCCTGCAAATCCCACAGAAAGCGTGACTCACAGTTGGAAAAAGAAGGATGAAGAAATTCTCCAAGACCCAGGTGTCCCAGGGAACTCCCACAGAAGTTAAGCTTACACTTACTTAGTCCATATATGTTGCAGCATTTTCTCTGTCCAATCACATTAGGGCAATGACAGCTCTGTGATTGGACAGGAATAGGGAGGTAGAGCTAGAAGTTTAGGAGTGAGGGAGATCGGAGGTCAGAGGAGAAGCAGGAGAAATCATCATGGAGGCAGGTGAACAGGAAGCCGATCCAGACCCTGTGTGGTTTTAAACAGCCACAGGTAGCTAAAGTTTTCACAAGGTTAGAATAATTGGGTTAAAGCATTATCATTTGGCTCTGAAATTATTGTTGTATTGGTATCTTGTAAATTGTGATCTTATTGATATATAAACCTGATTGGATAATTAAGCCTTAAGAGTCATGTTTCACCTGGGTAACTAGGCGCTAGATGACTGATTGTGGGGTGTGTGGAGCATTGCCTGTAAATGAGATGATCTTGCTAGCTGGGAGAAAATAGCAGGACCCCACCGGGACATAGTGATGTGACTGGCCAGTACCGGAGGGGCAAGAGAGTTTGTGGAGTGATCATTTTTAATATTTCCCGCAACACACATGCTCAGGGATGACTTATCTTTCAGAAGGAATATACCCAAGACCATACCAATATAATGATATTTTAAAAGTCCTTGACACATAATGACATTAAGTTTTACTTAAAAGAATTCAAAGTACTTATTGTCAGAAACTTCTTCATGAGAAGGTATGCACAAAAAGGCTGGTTCCCAAGGTAACTTTCGTACATACTTGCACCTAGTGCTCTGTGCAACTCGGTTCACGCATTCATATTATAATTTCTTCTGGAAACCAGGATAAACTGTGAGAAGAACACAAAGCACATGGTAACACCCTTATTAAAATGTCCTCAGGAGAGACAGAAGCCTGGGTGGCCCTGGGTTGCTAGGGAAGTTCTCAGTTTCTGCTTTGGATCACTCATACCCATCTACCAGAAAGCCTTGCTCCCTACAGATATATAGGACAATGCAGACTTAGGCCAACCATACCTGGTTCAAGCAAGGTCTAGGACCTATGAAGAATGAATGCCCAGAGAACACGCTATGTGACTTAGAGTAGGCATGTTATCCCTTTTTGTCCCACTGCCACCTTCTAAACAGAGCAACCACCAGCAACACAAAGCAATCCAATCGTCTTTCAGGCATAGCAGGAGTGCTGTAGTAAAATATGCAGGTCCTGAGGCTGGGGTGTGAGGACAAAGGCAGTGCTGAAGGGCTCTGTCTCTGTGGTCAGCACAGCCTCCAAAGTCCTCATGGTTATCTCCCAACACAGCATCTGCCACGAAGGATGAGGCTCTTCCCAAAGAGTTCTCATTCCTCGCCTAACAAAATTCCTCAAATACCCCAAACCTAGAAAGGCTTTATGACTTTTTTTAGAAGGGCTGTTTCCTCTTAGTGGGTGATGGCTTCATAAAGAGTTCTGTGCCCTTTTTGCTTTGGCCCCCTAGAAGGACATCGCTGTGTTTAATCCTCACTCCTGGCAACTCCCTGGGGAGAGGTGGCTTGGCATGTTGGCTGTCTAGGTCCCTGCTGTGTTCTCCATTTCCCACTTTAACAGGCATATTGTATACATGTCACGGACGGACTCTTAAGTTGCCTGAAGCTTTTCCCAAGTACAATTGGGGTGTAAGTTAAAAGCAAACTAGACAAATGGAGATTCCTGTCTGCTGCCTGGAAACACCACTCACAGACTGGAACAAAGTTAAATAAAACAAAACTGGCTCCTCACACTAACAGCCTCGTTGCTATTGTTGGTCATTCTGGGATAATAATCTGCATAGGAAAGAACACACTTTCCTGGAGCACTCTATTCAGATTCTTTTCAGGGTGTGTACCCAGTGTTTTAAATAGTTACTTAAACAACTAAAAGAATAACATGTCAAACCAGCTCCAAGTTTTTGCTC
>JADRCD010207348.1:0-23022 GCA_019843815.1 Montemys delectorum
TTTTTTTATATCGCTGACATTTTCTTGTATTGAGCCTTACAATAATTTTATTTCTCTTTTCTATTTTGTTTATTTGCTCTCCCATGATTTCATAGGACATACTATCCAAACAGGCAGAAACATGAGTCTTCCATTTCAGTAATTGCTGTAATACATTATCATAGATGTAATGGCTAAAAAACCACAAGTATGTCCTCACATTTAAAGAAGGCAGAAATCACACAGGAGCATCACTGCACTGAACTTAAGGTATTAACAGGGTGACATTATATCTATAAGATCTACGAGATAAAACAACCCATTTCCTTGTTTTCAGTTCAGGAAACATTTCAAGATCAACAGCAGGGTCAAGGAGCCTTAGTAAATGAAGAACTTGTCACACAGGCCTGATGACTTGAATTTAAACCCAAGTGCCAACTCCATCAAGAATGAACTTCCTCTAATGTCTACTGTGGGTTCCTTTTGTTTATACATGTTACATGCATACATACAACTGTAAATTTTTAAAAATTCATCACTATAACTCTTTTCTGTTATTTTGAGCCAATTATTTACATTTGAACCTTCATCTGATTGTATTTTGTCTCACAAGATAATCTACAATAATGTGCTTTATTCAGAATCCTTATTCCATACATACCTGCAAATGGTGGGATTATTCTTTGTTGCTTATAGCAACCATGATTCGTATGGTTAGTCATCACAAAATAACATGGATCATTCTAATTGATACAAGGATATGTGGCACAAAGCTTAGGATTCCAAAGATGACAGAAACACAATCATGGGAAACAGTATCCATAAATGTATGCTTCTATCATTTACTTAAAGGTAATTTCTCTTAGTTACTCTCATATTCTCATTTGCTTTTTGAATCCAGTTTAGAAAGTCACTAACTACTTTAACACACACTTTTTAAGATTCATGCTTCTTCCACAGGACCCTGTGTTGTTTGTATTTTATTCCTGTTTTGAATAGAAAGTCAAGTTTCTAGAAGTTACTTAATTACTAAAAATGTTCAGCTGAGTGGCTTATTGTGTTATGAATATCTTCATTGAAAGAAAGAATAGCTATAGGACATCCTAATTTTTCAGTATCCTGTTCAAGTCCTAATTCAGGAGTAAAAATAGCTGAACCCCATTGACGTTTATGCCTAAGTAATTATATGGATAAGTAGATATCTAAAATTCCAGCATTCTGAAACAGTGAACAACTTTGATTTACTCGCTATTTCACATGTAAATAAATGTTAACAAGTGCATAGATCAACATATCCAAAGAGGTCAAAACTAGAAGCAGGCCTGAGAAAATGGGGTAGGAACCTTTCCACTTTGGCATTTATACCACAGGAAAAGCTGGTGTCCTATGTTCTTTAGCATCAAAGTTGAGAAGCAGAGATAAGCCACAGGAGGTACACTAGCATCAACAGCATATTGCAAACAAGGAAAATGGTGAGCAGTCTACTATTTCCCTGAACTGATGTCTGGACATTTTCTCAATGATTCCAGGTTGAAGAAGCTGAGTGGCCAGAATTATCAGGAATGTGGAATATTGAACAAGCAAATGTGTCATCAAATGCCTGTTATAGACAAGAGATTCACATGCTGCCACTTGATTCCACTCAAGAGAACACAAAGCAGAGAAATCCTAATAGGCTAACTGGCATCTAGTGAGACCAATGGCAAAGAGCGTCTTGGCTAAGCTTCCTCCTATTCTCCTCTATGAACAATAGGAAGAATCCTCCATTCAAAGAGAAAATAGTCATTCTCAAAAGGGCATTCTATACTCCTGTTCTACTAATGACTCCAGTGCATCCTATAATCCCTTAACGTATCTACTTGATATTTATGGAAGATGCCTGTGATGCATCATGTTCTTTCCTCCAGAAGCCACCTTAAAATTATCAGAATGTCTTCTCCCTATTTACAGTTGGAAATAAATTGTTGTATTATCTACTCATTCCCTTGGTGAATAAATTGTCAGTTCTGGTTTTCTATCTTAACTCCCTCTAGTGTGGCACTCATTTCATTGGTTGAGAATGTGGTTTTACCATTTCTGTGTGTTATTATACTCCAAAGTCTCCTTTGTGCTCAAGATTTTCTACCTTGAATTGAATTTGGTACTTAAAGCCCTGCAGAAAGGAAATGCATTTGCACTCTACAGATTTCTCCCTATGTAGGCAGAAGATGTATGGGTTATTTAATCCAAATTCTATGCCCACAAAAATAGACTACCATCTTCCACTTCCTCCACAGTGGGGGTTATCTTATTTATCTCTGGCTTTTGCATTAAACAGTAAGGCTTCAAGGCACAGCTTTTATTATGGAAAATGCTTTTCTTCTGCTAAAGAATTCTTTTTGTTAATGCTATTCTAAAAATTCTCAAGCCTTGAAAATTGGCTCTACTGCTGACCAGGTGAAGCAATTACATAAAAATCGTTTCCATGGTGGCTACAGACTTAATACAAAGAATCATGACAGGACATTTGGGATAAGAAAGTTAGGGCAACCTTTCTTTAAGCCTTGGTTCTTTTCTTTTGGTTCTAACAAAACCTGTATATCTTTTTACAAGAATCTGCTGTGTTACTTATAGACAGATCCCTATCTTACATAACTCTTGTGTAAAATTGTGAAAAGACACGTAAATCTTCAAAAAAGAATGATTCAATAAATTATACTTACTTCTTTTCCTCAAAAGAAAAAAAAATTAAATCTTAGATTGCTCTCCTCAAATTGTAGGTTTTTGTTTCCTCATATGTGGGTTGGTTAAGGGCTATGAGAACATATGCCACATGTTCCTTTATGTCTCTTAATTTCAGTTAAAAAACAACTGCCTTTGAAGAAGATAGTATACAGAGTACCCATACTAGTTACTTAACTTATTATTTTACTAAAGTACTTGATAAAGACAAGGGAAGGAAGTTTAGTTTAGCTAACCATTTAATGGGTAGAATCCACCATGGCATGGAAGTCATGTCAGCAGGAGAATGAGGCAGCTGAGCCACACCCAAGAGGCAGAAGGAGGTCTAAACTGGTGCACAGCTGGATTCCTGTTCTTCTCTTTTTATTAATCTCTAGAGCTTCACCTTTCTCAATTAAACCTGGGAAAATCTCTCAAAGATAAACTCAGAGTTATGTCTTCTAAGCATTATAAATCTGATTTAATTAGTGATGATGGTTAATTGTCACAGAACCAACAGTTTGGTAGGGGGAAAGATATGGTTTCTTGATAGAAATTTAGTAAGCATATTCATGAAGAAATCCATGAAAATGTGTTGAAATCATCATCTGTTTATATGGTCTTAATCATTCTCTGTATAGTTCTACTTCAAAGAAGTAATTTTATTTCTACCTTGTTGAGCTCTAAGACTTCTTTAGGCATTCTTTGGTCTGGCCTTTTCATGATAACAAGTGATAATGAATTACAGGATCAGCTCATCATCATTTCTGAGAGAGAAGCCCCTGCTGAGCTTCTTCTCACATACACTCTATTATTAAAGACAACAAAGCTATTATTCTGTCTTTTCAACATGACAAAAAAAATCCTAACAGAACTCTGTTGTTCTTGTTTTGGTGTCTCAAGACAGGGTTTCTCTGTGTAGACCAGAAACTAAACTCAATCTGTAAACCAAGCTTACCTTGAACTCACTCTCCTGCCTCTATGTCCTAAGTTCTGAGATCAAGATGAAAACCTGCACCACCACACAGGCCTAACATAATTTTCACAATTAAAACTATACTATATTTGATAGGGTTTGTTTTTCTTTTTTGATTTCTACTTCTTGTTTTCCATAATTAATTGCCCTTTTCTCTCCATCCTGGACTACAAAAACAAACAATCACCCAAACAACCAAACGAACAACCCAAAACAGTGCAAAACCATGAAGGAAGCTCACAGGAAGATACCTAGTACTGGTTGTCTGCTTCCTTTTCCACGTATTCCAGGATGATTTTGAACTTGCCACATAGCTGAAGATATTGAGGAATACCTCATGTTGCTGTCTGGAACTCCTGAGTAGTATTACTGCATATTAGCTATCATCACACACGGCTGGTAGTCTTTAAAAATACTGATTTGATGACTGAAGTAATTTTCTTAAAAATTATTATTTATTATTTATTGGGTTTATTATTTATTGGATTAAGATTTATCCATTAATACCATGTCTTGTAGTTCTATTTGGATTAAGAAAATGTCTCTTATAATCTAAGCAGTTCTTTTTTTATTTCTGTGACTATAATATAATTACAACATTTTAAAACTCTGGATGGTAGCTATAAAATGATATAGACCATAAAAATTTTATGTCTTGTTTTATGTATTCATAATAAAATGTTAGGAAAAGAAAATATATGCATATGTAAAATAAAGACAATGGAAAGAACATCGGTCCCACAAGAAAACAGATAAGGTAGTGAATCTTTGCCTTTCAAGTTGTTCCTTCCTGAGTGCCTGAGTGACTTTCCTAAGGATACTTGAATTGGATTTGGGAAGATCATCTTGGTTCACAAGCAGAAATAGTTCTTATAGTTGGATTCAGGAGAGAAAATAATGATATTATTCTAGAAAAATAGAGATAATTTAAAGATAAGCAATTTTTAAAAGGAGAGAATGTAGGTATCATTCAAATGAACTTATGTTAATGTCTAATCAGCTGGTACAGCATCCCATTAGAGATCACAAATTAAAGAATAAGAATATAAGACAGAATCAAGTTTTTGAAGGAACAACAGAATAGCTGACCAATCTCTGTGCAGTTACAATTACATCAAACATATAATTAAAATGTGTGACCATGACAAAAAGTCAAAGATTTCTCTTGACAATCCTTTCTTACTTGAATGCACATAAACAGCAATATAAAAACCCCATCACTGTCATATCTAAGTGATATTTGTTGAGAAAGTTTTAACTATTTTATATTTTGTATTACTTTATTTTGCACAAATATAGTCCTAGGACATACACAAATTTCTTATTATATCTAAATTTAACAACTTATTATTTTAATAAGTTTTATTGGGAAAATGACAAACATGAGAAACTTTACTAAAAATTATCAGCAGTTTCTTGCCTTCTGGCTTCCTTGTCATCTCACACAATCCTGTATTCTCTTCTCAGGTACCAGAACACACCCAACTGCAGTTTTGCAACATTGTGTCAGATCACTTTCTTCCTGATATGGCACATTTAAACATCCATGTGGTTTTCCAATAGCAGTGTTCCATACTACCTTTTAAAGTTGCCTTTAAACAATGTCTTTTTAATGTGTCTTTTAAATCTAATGTTCCCTTCAACATATTTTACCTCGTTGACCACATTATATCTGTAGATATTTAGGTGAATACAGAGTTATTTAATAGGCTCTACTAAACTGTATATTCAAGATCAGTAAGGACACCTAGACTCCAGACTGTCCTTCATTATCAAGATTATCAAAATACACACAATGTCTTAGTACTTGCCCTCAATTGATATAAGTACAAATATTATATTAAAATTTTAATGCCTCTGTTTGCAAATTGACTTAGTATTTTCTTAAAATACAAGTTTTCTCCTCTGTGACTTTTTTTTTTAATGTAGTCTCCCAAATGTTAAACAAAATTAATTGCATATTTCTTTTTGATGTTCTGTCTCAGCAGCACTCAGAACCGATGTCTGCTTCCTGTTGACATTTTCAGGAGTCTCCTCTTTGTGGTTAGGTTACTATTAATGTTACTATTATCATTTTGTCATAAGCCTGTGCTGTCTTGGTCACATCTCATTCTAAATTTGGGAAAATTTTGTTTTATTTTCTTCTGGGGTGCTTTTTTATGTTGGCTATGTTGCTTAGATGAATTTTTTTTTTTAATTTTGAGTAGACAAATGATAGTATAATACATATTTATGAGATCCAATGTGATGAATTAATATATTTATAACTTGAATGATCTGACTGGATTTGAATGCATGTGCATTAGCTCTTTAGATTTCTTATACTCATTATCAACAAGAAGCTTCTCCACCTAGCCTGGCAGAGACTTGATGTCCAGGGGAGAGGATACCCCAAACGATCCCTTGCCCACTCAGAAGAGAAGGTATGAGGGATGTAGGGAGGATTGTGGGAGCGGGGGACTTTGAGGGGGTAGTGAGACAGATGTAAAGTGAATAAGTAAAATTAAATAAAAAAACAACAACACCAACAAGCTTCTCAATAGACATCCTCTGGAGTAAATGAGAAGGGTGTTAGGCAAGGAGATACAACCTAAATCTCCTGGGACAGAATTCTCAGGAGCACATCCACAAGCTCTTAGCTCTGATAATAACCATATTTCATTGCAATGCATAGCAAACAGGGCCAGTCTCATAGCTGTGTTTTTATTCCACATGTCTCTGTCTATATGGTGTGTCATGGTTGCTTTCTTTCAGGGAATCAGCTGTCTCTTAATTGTATGTTCAGCTGCCTCTCCTTCTATTCCACATACTCTTGTAACATCTTTTCCAGAACACTCCATCCACAGTATTGTTCTCTAATTCAGTTTGTTTGCTTGTATGTTAGATTCATATGAATGTTTAGAAAGTCTTCTAAGTTCATAAATGTGAAAAATTGCATTAATCACAAAGAAAATCATCTTAAGAACTTAGGGCTTGGTGATATATTCTGCCCCAACATAACATATTCTCCTTTTGTAAATGCTTTTAAATTATTTAAAAGTTCATTTAAAATGGTGGAAGTTGGCTTTTGAGTGAAGGAAAGATTTGTGTAATGGAAACACTCAGGTAAGAAAAAAGTAAATAAATCACTATAATACTTTAAAATGTTATAGTGTTTTCATATAAATTCATGTGATAGCTATATATTTGTATGAAAATACATTGATGAAAATAATTTTGAATCAAATGGTTAATACTTGATTGTCACTTAGCTTATACATATGTAAATATTATTACTTGCCTGCAAACTAACCAGATGAATATTAAAAACCATTCATTATACTCCTGTTTACCCTTTGACTGCACAGAATATAGAAATGTAGCTTGGTTTTACAGTGAGTCAAGTCAATGAAACAAATCATTATTGAGACTTGTTAAAAGGCAGTGAGAGTGACATGTAAGTTCTTCCTAAATACTAAGAGTAGTTGTTATATTGTGTCTATTTATATTTTTGTGTTATGTACACCATGAAACATGGGCTTATTCCTTGTGTCTTAGTTAGGTTTTTATGGCTATGAAGAGACATTCAGAGATTAACTATGGAGCAGAGACTGAAGGAAGGACAAGCATATAGCTATCTCCTGAGAGGCTCTGACAATACCTGACTAATACAGATGTAGAGGCTCACAGCCATTCATTGAACTGAGTACACGGTCCCCAATGAAGGAGTTAGAGAAAGGACCAAAGGAGTTGAAGGGTTTGCATCCCCTTAGGATGAACAACAATATGAACTAACTAGTACCCTCAGAGCTCCCAGGGACCCAACCACCAATCAAGGACTATACAGGGTGGGACTGAATGTTCTGGCAACATGTGTGTAGTAGAGGATTGCAAATTCGATCATCAATAGGAGGAAAGGACCTCTGCCTTGTGAAGGTTTTGTGCCCCAGTGTAGGGGAATGCCAGGGCCAATAAGTGGGAGAGGGTGAGGTGGCAGGCATGGGAAGGGGGGAGGCAACAGGGGTTTGTTCTTGTTGTTTTTGTATGTTTGTTTGTTTTTTGGAGGGGAACCTGGGAAAGGAAAAATTTACATGTAAATAAAGAAAATATCTAATAAAAAAAAGAGACATTCATGATCGTGGCAACTTTTATAAAGGACAATATTTAATTGGGGTTGTGTTACAGTTTCAGAGGTTCAGTGTATTAATCATCATGGCAGAAGGCAGGCAGATGAGGCACAAATGTAGACTTAAGGAAACTTTTGACCTGAGGTAGAGCTTGAGCACTCGCAGACCTCAAAGCACACTCCCACAGTGACACAATTCTAATAAGAAGGCCATACCTCCTAATAGTAACATTTCTCATGGTCCAGCATATTCAAACTAGTACACCTTATATCCAAAGTTCTGGACTATAATCTTAGATAGTTTCTATAACATGATTTGTCAGCATCATTTAAAATATGTAGCTATATATCAGCTGTCTACAGAGACAAGTTCTCCTAAAATAATTCTGAGAGTTTAGCCACCAACCAGTATTATACATGAAGACATTTTCTTGATCAAATTGTTGGATTGTTTTTTGTGGCATTGATACATCTAGGGAATGATGTTGTATAATATTTTATATGACTATATACTGAATATATAGTGAAAACTCTATTGAAACAATATAACTAGACTTCTGACAATGTGGACTACTGGTAAAAAATATTCAGAAATTAAAAGTAGGGCCAGTTAACTAAAGGATATGGCTTAATTTTACCCTGTCTCCATTTGTCTGAGTAGATTATCAAGTCATCTTTCTGAGTTTCCCCCTATGTTTAGTTTTGTTCTGTACCATTACAGTATTAATAGGATCATGTACATTAATAGGACTGTGATAACCAAGCAATGTAGTTCAGGATGTCAGAGAAGGTCTGGGTGAGAAACCAATGCTTTGTCTGAGGTTGTCAGTAGAAGAATAGAAAGAGGATTTCTGGTAAAATCTAGAATTAGCAAAGTGACTGACAAGTGAAGTGACACTACTTGTGTTTTTCAGTGTTTATAATCAATCAAAGATGCCCCTGTAGCAAGGTCACAGTTGTATTTGAACAGTATCTACGACCAGGTAAACACCAACATAGTAAAAATATAGGCTAATTTAGTGTCCTTACAAAAGTTCCCCTCTTGCCAAATAGTCATAGGACACAAACATTGGGATTTTCCATTTCACAGCCCTGGCAGTATTGATACTTGACTCATAGCTAAGGGGGGGTGTGGTGCTACTTTGTACACTACAGGGATTTCCTTACCAGATGCCAACAGATCTCTTCTCTAACTTTGAACTCAATAAAACCTTCACTTCTTAGAGTAGAAAATGCTAAGTGGGGCCTGCAGAGTAAACATGCTTCCTGCTAAGAGCTGCTAGTGCAGGTCAGTCCAACATTTCCTGCAAAGAAAATCAGGTAGAATGCCTCGTTTGCTAAGGTGTTTCTCCTCAGCATAATTGTCTTGAGATTCACCAAGTTCTCACATGCAATCCTTGATGTTTGTTCTGAGTAAATGTCTGAGATTTATAAGCTATAACCTGTTTAAACACTTCCTTTTCCATTGTCTTTGAGTCTTTTAAATGTGGTTTGTTCTTGGACTGTTGACTTTATCTCAATAGTCCACTGCATGCTTTCTAATTGATTTACCCACTGAAAATGAGTCACATTTTGTTCATGTGTAGATTTTACTTGGCCAAATTTTTTTGTGTACTGTAGATTTTGTTAACCTTCCTTAAAGAGTTATAGATGTTTTCAGCAAATAATCAAATTACTTGTAGATAAATATGACTTTTTTGGTTGTTTGGTTTTTATAGACAAATTTTATGATTGATAAATGTAGCTAATGTGTTATTACTTGAAAAAACATTGTGGCTTATTTAAGATGTCACAAAACTAATGTCACCGTTACACTTTTGAAACCGCCCTATCAAATAGAGTCCAACATTCTTGGCGTTAGTTGCCCATAGTCAAGCTTGTCTTTCTATCCTCTTTCTTCAAACATCCCCACTATCAACTGTAATTTTATCCAGAAAAGGATCTATGTTGTTGTATATTTCTGTTATCTTCCTATGTGTGTACATTCTTTAGGTTATTTCTTCTGAGTCCTTCCAGATTATCATGTCCACACATAGTCATACACGCATGGACACAGTAAAGAAGTATTTTTCCTTTTTTCTATAAGCAAGACAACAGAGAAGG
Organism: Montemys delectorum; assembly: GCA_019843815.1. NCBI lineage: Eukaryota > Metazoa > Chordata > Mammalia > Rodentia > Muridae > Montemys > Montemys delectorum. The sequence goes on from JADRCD010207348.1 coordinate 9,864, forward strand.
GATTCAGAATATACAACTTTCAGATGTGCAAATCCCATTTAAAACATGTGATTTTTTTTTTGAGGGCCAGACATGACTTTCTCTGAAGAATGTTTGCTGATTTTGCACTATATGAAATGGCATTGCCTGTGTATTCTTATGATAAATGAACAAAACATATGCCTAGCAGGTAAGCCTGCCTTAGAAATTTATCAGGCTGGCTGATTAAAGAAACAGGAATCACAAATTACAGAAAAGACCTAAACTTGGGCTCAATTTTCTGCATCTTTTGGAATCATCATGTTTTATACCACAACCGCTATTGACCTCTGAGAAATGATACTTAATTTAAAAAACTAATTTAACATTTTTTTAAAAATCTGGTAAATATAGATTCTCAAATGGACCAATAAAAATTCATACTGTGAGCTAATATTCCAAGAACAAAGATCCCACTATGACATAGTAATTGCATTTAGCAAATTTTTCTAGAGGGTAGGTAACTTCTGGCCCTATATCAATTTCAACATCCTAAGTATTAGATGATTACGCATTACTCACTACATTTAAATTGAGCTTCAAAAGTTTGTATATTGTATTATTTTATGGGACCAAAATATAACAGTTTATATTTAAAGAGAATATAGTTTAAAAAGTAAACATTGTCTAATATCTTTCTCTAAGGATCATTGCCTACTGTGATATGCGTGCTAAAACCGACTGAATACTATCAGTGCTGATTAGCATATGATTACCTTGTGATTCATTCAGGCCTATAAATCTACCTCAAATCACAATCTGTTATGAAGAAGAAACACTTTCAATTACCAATAATATGACAGTATAGAATATTAGAAATAATTTTATACCCTATAAAAAGAGGAGTGTGGGGCTATCATTCTAAAATGCCGATTTTAAACATCTGTAACTTTTGAGATAGTCATGGGATTAAAAGGTTAAAATAACAAATGACCCTCTGAGCAAAATAGAAGCTACATACATCTTTTAAGACAAAGGGATAAATAGCATGCATTCCCTAATAGAGAAGTGGAGTAAATTGGGGTCAGATGAGGGAGATCACAGAATTGAGGAGTAGTTCTTATAGATGAAAATGACAAACATAGAGCACATGGATTCTTCTAAGCCATGACCTTGGAATAACAGGGGAACAGAGTTCAGAAAGGTGAGAGTTTTGGGACACGACACCTGGAGAAGAGGACCATTTTCACTCCTTTTGCAAGCAGTAAAAATACTATGACCACCATATCAGAAAACTTAGTAGAAGGTCTAACAGAACTCATTAGAAGGCAAAGAAAATCAGGTTTGTGGTTTTTAATTGCACATGACAAGGCAAGAATCAACAAAGCAAACATGAAGTCTATACAATGTTGTTCTCCAATCACCTGTAGAACAATTGTAGTGAGACGTAATTCATTTTGCACTGTCTCCTCTGGGTATGATGTAGATAGCAAGAATCCATTATCTGCTGGCTACTGAAGATCAAGGAGTCTCTCTCTGAACTCTAGAATCAAGAGAATAGATCAAATAATGTTAGTGTTCTTTTATAAGTGTGGAAGTTTTTTCTCTTAACCCAGCTAACTCCCAAATAATTGAAAGTTTTCTGTTAAACAGCTATGTCCCAAATAATAATTGAGACAGAGTTTAATGGTCTATCTATCTAATCTATCTATCTATCTATCTATCTATCTATCTATCTATCTATCTAGCTCTAAGGGAATAGCAACTGAGCAATATTACACTATTTTAATCCTCTAAATCAATTTGACTATCTCCCAGCCAAATTCCCAACATATTTACATTTTATGTCTTTCTCTGTTCCAGGTGTTTTTCCATGGTCTCTCCTGAACTCTTTCCCTATGGTCCCCCCTGGGTCTCTGTCTCTCCTCTCCTCTGGCTGAGAGGAAATCTAACCCTATTCTGTTTTCTTCCTTGCTCAGTCTTTTTTTGGTTTTTTTTGTTTTGTTTTTTCCAGACAGGGTTTCTCTGAGTAGCCCTGGCTGTCCTGGAACTCACTCTGTAGACCAGGCTGGCCTCAAACTCAGAAATCCACCTGTCTCTACCTCTCAAGTGCTGGAATTAAAGGCAAGTGCCACCACTGCCCGGCCCTTGCTCAGTCTTTTGCTGATCAACTTTAATTGGTAAATCAAAGAATAAATGAGGAGCAATGCTTACACAACATTGAAGCAGGAGATACTTAGAATGAGTATTGCAACCTGATATTGGGGCACAGAAGTCACAATTTGAATAATAAAAGGATAATCTTTACACAGTGGACAATAACAGTATGGCTACAAACTAGTGTAGATGAGTGATACTTGGGAGATATAGGTTTTCACTTATAGGGGCAAAAAAAATCAAAGACACTTAAGCAGGGAGCCAGACTAAACAGAGAAGTCTTCTAAGCACTCTCATTTTCTAATGAATGCTTAAAGGAAATATCTGAACTCCTATTAACCATTGTTTTTTGGCCTTAGAGCCAACTATGCCCTACAAGGAAATTTTATTCATTTTAATTTACAAGATTACAGAATGCAGGATTTAGTAACTAATATTTAATCATGTATCTGTACTATAGAGAATCCATCAAAAAGAAATCAAGAATATGATTTTATTTTCACCAACTGCAGATCCAATTCTTCTATATTGGTGCTATCATATTACAGGATGAGTTATTTACTTGTTATGAACTATACCTGTGCAATGAAATAAATTAAAATGTTCTAGTATTGCTAAATAAAGAAAATAAAATAAATAACACCTACCTACTTTGGAGAGACTCAGTCAATGAACTGCCTGCCATGTAAGCCTGAAATCTTGAGTTTGATCCAGAATACCCATTTGAAAGGCTTTGTATTAGAGTACAATGTTGAATTCCCAGTTGTGGACAGATGAAAATGAGCAGATATCTGGCAATACCCGGGCTCACTTATCAGCCAGACTCTCTGAACCATTTATGTTTAGAGACAAGTCCTATGTCAAAAATTATGGAGGGAAGAGATTGAGGAAGACATCTGACTTCAATCTCTGGCCTTTGCATTCCATCACATACACCATTAACAAATCTTATGAGCACATACTTACACCACACATAAACATGCAGACATGAACAAATATAAAGACACATCCAAACACACAAATGTGTATAATACTCACTAAAATACTCATAGCCAAAACATAAGAATTCATAAAATTCTACTTCTTCATAACATATATTTCATAGGACAATATTTTTTTATTGCATTTGACTAACTCTTTCAGATATTCATGACAATAGAAAGTCAGAAAAATATTATGTAAAATACGATGTTCAAAACATATGCATATTTTAGTTTTAAGCATATAAATCAGAACTTGTAGTTTACACAGAACATTTTCCAGATATGGAGACATTACTAGAACCTCACAAAATAAGAAAATAATATGTATAATACAATGATTACCTACAACATGTCACAATTTTATATAATCAGTGCTTGTTTATTAAAAAATATTTATTGTCCTTTTTATGTAAGCACAATTTTGTTAGGTATTTAATTTTAAAACATGAAATCCTTTCTCATCTTTCATATACTCTCTCATCTTTCATATCCTCTCCCATCTTTCAGATGTATGTTATAGGATGCTCCCCTCTATCAGATTCCTGTATTGTTTCTTTGTTTTTTGTACGTACTGTTTTAAGTGTGGTATATGTGGAGAGAGTTTTCTGTGGTCATTTCTAGGGTTCAAGAGATGACCATTACTTTACCAACATTTGGTGTCTTCTGTGTAATAATTTTTTGAATATGTTTTCTAGGCTTTTGCCTTGTGCATCTCCTTTCCTATGCCATGATGCAAAAATTTGACGTTTCCATTTAATATACACAAGTTTTTGAAGTTGTGTAAATGTCCCATTAGTATAATTTTTTTCTCCTTACTTATCATCTAAATATCCTAATTTATCCACTTTGTCTTTAATTCTTCATGCCAATACTCTCAACTGCATTTTTATATGGCATATCATATTTACATTTCCAAATTTTCAATGTATATATATACATATATACATACATATATATGTGTGTGTATATATATATATATATATTTAGAAAAGATTTTTATTTTAAGCTATATAAAGCTGTAATAGTGAAAGTTAAAAGCAACCAAAGTTAAGAATATCAATAAAGTAGTTTCTTAGTCATATTATTTCTATTAATCTCTCAAGTAGTTTTATGTGATAGTGGTTATTATAGTGTTTGATAGAAGATGGTTTAATGAATGCAACCCCTTGATTTTGAATAATATAGAAAATGAAGTCTTTAATTACAGAAATCACTTTCTCATAATTCAAGGTATATTCTGTAAAGAAAAGACTTAACTTGCCCACTGTGCCTCCAAACATCAAAGAGAGGAAAAAGTGGGAAGTATAATCTGGATTTCTGTTAAGCCAAAGAGTATTAAAGAGCTTATTTGGGAGACAGAATTAAATGGCTATTTGGTAAAAATGTGTATAGAATATTTTGCTCTAGAAGAGTGGCTTACCAGTGTGACTGTGAGGACCATAGCTAAATTTCCCTTGTCAGTGCAATGAGATGTTGTAACTAAGTGCCAGCAAAAGATGGAAGACACCCTTCACATAAGTTCCCTAGAAAAAGACTTACCTATAATAATCCATGGAAACTTCTAAAATCCAAAACTACAGATCTACAATTTCCATGAGACATGTCTGACATCTACTGTAGCTGGTATATATCCAAATGCTTTTTTACATAGAGAAGAATTTTGAATTAAGTAACCCAAAATTAATAGCAACTCAACTTTCTCATTGGACCAAAACAAAGGAGAAAACATCATTTGGCAGTGGTTATAAGAGACAGGTATCTACCCTTACAAAAAAACAAAAACAAAACGAACAAACAAAAAAGCAAAAGCTGAAACTATATAGAGAAGAGGAAATACATTTTAGGAGTCGAGCTTAGAAGTAAGGTACAAGGGTTAATAGTAAACAGTAGTATACTTTAAAAGTAATTAAAGTCTGATAACAAGAAAATATCTCCTACTCAGTACTCAAGTTTAAAGTCTGAATTATAAGTATAGAAATGAAAACAAGCCAAATGCTAATTATATATTTTGTAGTGTTTCTGAAAACCTCTGAAAATCTAGAGCTATTCAGATATGACAATATATATGAGAAATAAATATATAATGAGGTACAGTCTTTTTAAAAGAGTATGAGTCTTTGACTGAATGCAGATGAGGCCTCTCTGCCCCCTCTTCTGAGATCACGAAGCTGTTATATAAGTATGCATGTCTACTAAGGCTCTGCTCTACACAGGCTATTAATCTCTGCACTATGTCTAAGTATGTTTTTCTGGAATGGTCTCCATTTGCCAAAAAGTAAAGCTTCCTTGAAGAAAGGTAGGAGATGCATTATGTTCAGAAGATTTAGAATTACGAAGTTCAGATAATAGAGAACATGTGGCATTTGTCTTTCTGGATCTGGATTGCCACATTCAATATATCTTTTAGGTTTATCTATTTAAACAACAAAGATAGTTTATGAATAAGATGAATAATATTAATAACAACAACAAAGCTAACTAACAAACAAAATAGAGTCACCAACAGAGATAGTAGAAGTGAGACTCTTGCTGAGAAATGACATCATCAATTCAGAACAGCACGAAGATGCTGTTGTGGTAAGGAAGATCAAAATATTTTTGGATAAATTATATCTTGTGCTCAATACAGAAATCATTGAGCAGATCCAACATTGTTATCCTCTAGAAGTAGATTTCTTTTTCAAATTTAAACAGATATATAATTTGGCAATTTAATTAAAGACCAAAGGAAAAACAAATCCTGCTTTGTGTACAGGGGAAATTATTAATATGAAATTTTATGTTGAGTTTATTATATACAATCCATTACACAATATAAGGAATATTGAAATAAATAAAATATGTTCTCCAGCCTTAATCATTTTAGGTTGGGGTTTGGTCTGTTGCTATATATTGTTATGCTAAATATTGGTCCCATGATCTGGTTACCTCTAGACAAGGGTATCCTTATGTACACCAAGTGATGCTGTGTATCCTTGCTATTTAATTTTAAGCTAGTGGTTGAATAAAGATGTCTACAGTGTATAAGTGTGCAGAAGAGCAGTAGATGGGCCTTTACTTCCAGTGGCTTGAGGTCTGTGGCAGAGAGCATGAGGAGGAGAGAAGAGAGAGTGAAAATAGGGACGAAGACACTATAAGGTATAGGATAGTGAGAAATTGGCAATAAGAGCTGGCCAGTAGGAGTAAGAGCTGCCCAGGTAGAAATGTTCATATTACCTTCCCACGAAAAATTTTCACTACAAATGACACAGTCACTCCAGTGGCCTCTCTCTTTTAAAAAAGTAAAAGGAGGAGTTGTGGGACTGTGAAAGGCAGTCTATTTTCTGGTTGAACTAGGTTTAAACCCCAGAGATATAGCAGATAACTCTGCAAGGTGTGGAAGGCTCCCAGACACTAGGCTCCTGACATGAGGCCCCAGCTCCATAGTTCTGTGGCCATCAGTCATGTAGGCCAAGGCCTCAAGCTCCTGGCACTCTGTCTGGACTCCATCCCCACAGGTACCTGGCAAACGCCAGCTATGCACCACCCCGCAGTTACCTAGCAACAGCCAGGCAGGCCAGGCCGAAAAGGGGCTGCTTGCCCCCTCCTCCCTCTCTTACTCCTGCTTCCCATTTTCTTTTCTCTTGCTCTCTTGCTCTCCCTCTCTCCACATTCTCTTCTGCCTTCTCTCCATGTGGCCATGTTCGGCCTCTACTTCTCTACTCTCTCCCTCTCTCTGCCTTTCTACAACAAATGCCTTAAAACCTTGGACTGCCTTTTCTCATAGGGATCTGCTGTACTGGAGCATTGGAAAAGTTCTTCATCTAAGGAGCTGCATGTCTAATCGCCCATAGGAGGTCTCTCTGCGTTCCCAGACAAGGCTTCCACCAACCCAAGTGTTCCACAGCCAGAGAGTTCCCCTTCCTGAACTTTTCCCTTTGGCCAGGCCCAGAGCCAGCCCCATAGACCCACACTCAGTTCTCGGCTCTTCTGAGACATTCAACATTCCTATAGTCCAGACATTCAGAGACATTCCAGACATTCTGGGACATCTGTGGTCCAATAGCTAGAGGCTGTTCCCGGCCTGTGTGCAGGCCCAAGGACTCTGAGCCAACTTCTGCAGGGACCTCAGACTGAGCTTCCCCATGCCTGGAGCGTGGGTCCTGCTGCTTCTCACAACCAGATGCCCGGTCAGTAGCAGTGTAGGGCGCCCACAGTCCCGCCTCACACAGTGGCTCTCTACTGAATGTGAGACACCATTTTAACCCATACCAAGTCATATCTTGGTGTTATTAAATGGGATGCAGACATAAGAGAGAGGGTAGATATTTGCCCAGCTCTAGTGCTGTTAAGGCTTATTATAAATATAAATGTTTTGTGTCTTTTATTTGGGAACTGAATGATCAAATGTGGGAAGGAAACTTGTTAGAGCCTGCTGGCATGATTCCAACAGTCCCTGAAAAGGGGAGGTGAGGATGATTAAAGAAAAGACAGAAAGAAGACAGAGACAAGAAAGATTCAGAAGGACTATCAGTGAGTACTGCAGAGGCCTGAGTTTACTGAGTACAACTTTTTTATACCTCACAGTGCCTTTGGAAGCAAATCACAAGCTAGCAGAAACAGTTGCTTACTTTTCCATAGGATATCTGTCCCCATGTATTGGCTTTCTTGTTCTTTCCACCAAGGTCAATGGAATGTTCAGCCCCTTGCCTTGAGCCTTACGTGTATCTCCTCCTGAACTTCATGAGTCTGCATCCCAGGAATCTGCCTACACAAACATCCTGCCAAGGACCACAAACCCTGACCTGTTTTGACCCTGCCGAGCAGACAGACTTGCACTCTGCTTTTACTCTGCTTCAGAGAAGCAGATGAATGACTCCCAACAGGAACTCCTAATTAATTTTAACTACAAGAGCTTTACAAACTAATACTAGGCTTTCTTGAACCCCAGAGTGCTTATCTATTAATTTAAATAATAAATATTGGAAAATAAGTAGATGCAGAGAGAAAAAGATTTGAAGATATAAAATGAGCACTTATTGTAGGTATACTAATATTTTTCAAAGGGTTGCATTCAATTATATGTATATATACATATATGTATATATATATACATGTATATATATATATATTCAATAACATACAAACACATTATATGTTAAAGCCACTCTCCAGGGGTGCTTAACTGCAAGATTTTGAATGAGGTACATTGATGTAGTACACTGATATAGTTTCAGCTAAGATAAACAAAATCACATAAAAGTCAAATGCAAACCAATGAGGTCAAATGTAGTATCAGGGATTCAAGAAGTCTAGGTTGATGCCTGAATTTAGAAGGGTTTCTTTTGTTTCTTTTCTTTTTTCTTTCTTTTCTTTCATTCTTCCTTCCTTTTTTCTTTCTCTCTTGTTTTCTTTCTTTCTTTTTTATTTGACAGGCAATATATTTATTTTCAGAAAAGTTAGTTTCAGACAATATATACTGATTACACATTTTTTCTTACCCAACTTATTTCACATCCTCTCCACATCCCTGTCCCTGATTTAGCACTAGCTGTCCTGAAACTCACTTGGTAGATCAGGCTGTCCTCAAATTCAAAAACCTGCCTGCCTCTGCCTTGTGATTGCTGGGATTAAACTCATGATGCTCCACTACCTGGCCAATTTTTTTTTAATATAACACAAGAAACATATAGACACATACAAACAAAACATAAAAGTACAAAATCAGAAACCATAATATAGAATTATTAGGCTAAGGTACATGCAGGCACACACATACACTCAAATGCACATACACATACATACACACATGCACACACACACACACACACACACACACACATACACATCTCAAGGTAATATAAGAATAAAAGTCTACAAAAGTACCATTGAGTTAAGTTTGTATAGGGCAATTATTGCTCGGCTGGGCATCAGTTCTACCTTTAAATATGGTTAATAAACACAGTGAGTGAGACTTCATTAGAGAAAACTAGTTTTTCCCTTGCAAGAGGTTTTCAGTTGTGGATAGCCTTCTACTTAGGAGTCAGAGCTCATTTGTACTGTGTCACGTCAGTGCTGAGCCGCTGCCTAGATTGATCCTGTGCAGGCAGGGCATGTGTACTTAGGAGTCAGAGCTCATTTGTACTGTGTCACGTCAGTGCTGAGACGCTGCCTAGACTGATCCTGTGCAGGCAGGCCGTGTGCTTGCTGTCATAGTGTCCAGGAGTTCATATGTGCATCAGTTCAGTTCTGTCACAAAGACATTGTCTCCTTACAGTAATCTATCTCCTCTGGATCTGCAATCTTTTCACCTCTTGGAAGCCTTTTATTACTAAGGGACATTTTGCAACTTCTAAAAGGTAGAATTAAGGAAATGGAGTTTCTCATAGTCTCCAGTGGGAACTTAACCTTGATTTTGAGTACTTAATACTCATTCCTGAATTCTGTCTTCTGAAAATAAAGCACATTAAAAACAAACAAACAAACCAAAAACAGAAACAAAAGACTACAAAATCAAAACTTTCATACTGTTTAAACCTATATATCTTTGCAAAGATGCTACAGCAGAAGTAATAGAGAGATACAGTACCTGCCTGTCCTGTTTCCAGCATTCATGGAACAAACACTGGGAGAAGTTCAGGCAGATAATAAGCATGAGGCAAAAGATATAGGAATGCTACAAATATAAGAAATGCACAAGCAGATTCACACTCTGAGTTCTGTTGTCTTCAGACAATAGATATGTAAGCTAGGTCTGGAAAAGTGCCTGTGGTCATGATGGAGCAAAAAAAAAAAAAAAAAAAAAAAAAAAAAAAAAAAAAGAAACAGAGATGGTGTTGAAGAGAAGTGGGAAGCCATACAAAATGAAAGTTAACCATGGGTCAAGGAACAGTTTCACAAGATAAGAAAAACCACAGTGTTAGTTGGGTGGTGATGGTGGGCAAGAGAAAAACATCTCAGCAATCTTATAGATCTCTTTCCCCATCCTTGTTGAATGGCTGAACACTAAAAATCATGGCCTGGAATACTGTTGATACTTGTTAGATGCTAAGGATGCTCTAGTGAGCAGGCTGATGAAGATTGGTGCTAGGCTGAGGATGTTGTTGTATTGGATATCATTATACGTAAGTGTATGTCATATGCCTTGGAGAATGCAAATTATTCTCTACGGGAGAAGTTTAATATATAGATATTCACAAAGATAGAATTGTTACTGAAAACTACTTAGCTAAGGCAAGTAATTAAGGAGATAGTGTTCTGAACACAGTTTATCATGGTGGAAAAGTCATCAGGGTGGAAGGCACTACATTGAAAATCAAGAAGAGAGAGAGGAAGACAGAGGGGATGAGGAGGGCAGAGAGAGGTAGATACTACCTGACTTTCTTTACTATCTATTTTTAGTCAATCTAGGATACTAGTCCATGGGATACTGCCATCAGCATTTAGAGTAGGTTTTGCTCTCTCAGTTAAATCTTACTAGAAATACAATCAAAGATTTGCATAGATATGTCCTCCTTTAGGTGATCCTAAAGCCAGTCAAGATAGCTAAGATGATTAACATTTACAATAACACAAATGGAGTAGTTTTGTAAAGCATAAAAACTCTGTCATAGCATTAGTTATGCACTCTGAAGTTCTTTGAGTAAAGGTCAAAATTATATTTCTGTTTCATAAACACATCCAAGTATGACCTAAGTAAGGAATTGGAAAGAAGTCGTTGGAAATACTGTGAGCACTATTCAAACACAGTAGCAGTGTCTTGAACTTCGTGGTGTAAAACTCTTCCTCATTTCCCAAGTAAATGGTACATTAGGTAGAAAAGAGAATAGCTTTTATCCTTTAAGATGGTTCTTCATATATGACTTATTTTGTTTCAAGACTCTATTACTCTTTAGATGGGAAGACACAATTATCAAAATGATAGCGGCAACTGTCTTGCTATGATCTTTATTGACATTCTGTGCTCATTAGAGTGGAGGTCACTGCAAACTGTCAACTGCTTCACTGGCTCTCTGTTCTCTTCTTTGATTTACATTTCACACTCTTAACCTCCGTTGGTATAGCTGTTCACCACTCTGTGGGAGACACAATTTGCCATCCTCAGCACCAGCTGATGTCGCAGGGGTTCATAGATTTGTTTGGCCCAAGTCACTTAAATCTTCATCTTGTTCTATTGATCTTAAAAAAATGAGAACAGAAATACTAACCTTTCCAACCTCATAGGAATATTCTGCACTTTGAAAATGTGTAGTAATGGAAGATAAAATATCTCAATATAATTAGATTTAATGCATTTTCTCTTATATATCTATGGTATTTAAAAGAAGTAAAAGAGGTATACTTATCTGGATCATTAAAGAAAAAGATTAACAAAAACCTTGGGCATAAATTATAGGTTATAAATTGTTTTATATCTATATGAGGTAGCAATCTTGTTTGGCATGAAAAAGGAAGTATGATGTCAATTAAAAGGAGCAGAATTGTAGAGGAATCTTTTTACTCTATGTATTTGGCAGTCATTTGATTTTAGAATGTGATAATAATAATGTCACTCTTCAAACTCATTGGAAAATTGACATGCCAAAACTAATGGAAAAAATGGAAAAGTATAAGTTCGTCAAAAAAAGTATTGATATAACTTTTGTACAAATAATTTGAAATTTTTAATAATAAAATAGATTGTAGGGGCTGGAGAGAAGATTCAGTGGTGAAAAAATTTGCTATTCTTACAGAGAATCTATATGGAACAACAGACAACCCTCTGAAACTCCAATTCCAGGCTAGAGGAAACCCTGTTTTGGGCTCCTTGGTCACTGCATGCAGATGATCCACATACATGCAAACAAAACACTCCTACATGTAAAACTAAATAAGATATTCATTGACGTCAAGTGAACCATACTACTTTGCTGTAAAATTATGCCTACTTGTGAACAGTCTGGTCCTGTCCATACTGCAATGGCCATATTTGGTTACAGGTATGGAATTCACTTGATCACATAACCTTTATTTAAAGGCCTACTGCTCTATGGGACATTATTAAAAAGGACATTGGTAGAGAAGGCCAACATATATTTCAAAACACTTATTAATAATATGATGCCACTCATTAGTGAACATTGTCTAAGTCCCCAAGTAATTGAAAAAATTATAGAGAAAGCCACTTAATCTAGACACTGATACTTAATACAAAGGAACTTTGTCTTCAGGAGCTAGACTGAACAGTAAAAATGTTTGGAAAAGTACTTACAGTATATTGTACCAAGAACAAGACTTGATGAAATGTGCAAATAATCCATTCTATTTATTCATCAATAGAGGCTTTCAGGATGTGAAAATAAACAGATAAATATTGGAAAATAGATAGAGTTACTGTTAGAAAAATAAGAATAAAACCTATAGAATCATCAAAGCAGAAAACACTTTGTATTCAAAGGCTTGCAGTTCATGATAAAGCCAGATTATTCAAAGAATGTAGAAAGAAATAGGTTTATAAAAAATTATTAAAGGATATGTTGTTGGGTGTGAGGAAATTTGAGAAGGAAGTCAAGAAGTAAATATGGGAGGTCGAAGTATCGAAGAATAAGCCAGTGAGAAATGTGTGAGGAAATCATACAGATTGAGGCGTTTTCAGTAGATTGCTTTCCCTGACAGAGGATGGAGGAATGAAAATGGGTATATTATGTTGTACTTTAATGGAGCCAGTAAAGATGAGATAGGCTCATTTTCTTACTGAACTATTCCAGTAGTCTTTGACAATGGAATCTAAATCTAAAATGAAGAAATAGGTTTTCCCAACAGAGTTCAAAAATCCAGGAGTCCATGGCAAAGTTATTTGTCAATTTTAGGAAATATATTCCATCTAAAATGATGTTTTAAATGAATGTACAACAAATATATATATGTATATATATATATATACATATATATATATATACACACACACATATATTGGCTAATTACATATTTTAATTTAATTTGTCTGTCACATCAAAATAAGTGTATAGCATAGACTATGTCCATACTAATTGGACAACACACACACACACACACACACACACACACACACACACACACACACA
>JADRCD010207349.1:0-14802 GCA_019843815.1 Montemys delectorum
TTATTCCCTATATTGCAAAGGTAGCCAATAATTTTTTGGTGCAAACTTATATATATATATATAATGTGTGCACCTTTTATGGGATTTTTTTGGTACCAATTCTGTCTCTATTTGCTATTAGTTAAATGCCACGTTCTTCTCAATTGAAGCTTTTTGTACTAAAGAAAGAAGAGGTAGAGGTAAGTTTCGAGGAGATTATGACATGTACACTTCACAGGAAGTCCATGAAATTTAACTAGGTGCAGAAAGTCAGAAAGTTATCTAATACCCAAAGACCTCCCCAAGTTCTCAAACAAAAATCAACTGCTGGGGAGATCCTCCTTCTAAAGCAGTCTGTGAATTGTAGAGAGATTGCTAGGATGTACACTTCTGTTGCACCATCATGCCTGACTGGAATGGTTTTTCAGTGATGAAACTATCTGGACCTACCATGGTCATCTAAGTAGCCTCTCCTGTATACTTATGTAAGTAATTTCAGTGAATTAATTAGCTCACCAAGGAAGCCATGGCTGCCATCATTTCTTCGGTCTGTCATTGGTACTTTATTGGAAGTAAATAGACATTTATTCCTGTTGTCCCATGAAGAGTCACATAATAACATTGGAAATTATTCTGTTCTGACTTTTCTCAATTATACTTTCTTCTGTTTCTAAAACCTTGACCCTTCTGTAAAAATCAATTATATAATATGTGCTTTTTATATGCACATTCTTCAGTTCCACATAATGCTTTTAAAATTCATAAATTTAGATTATAACTGCGTGTTCTGGAATATTAGATAATTGATTAAAAAAACAGACCATTTCCTGATGGATTCTGTTTATTACTAAGCTAAAGTTGCCATGAACATGGCGGCTGTGGCTGTGCTTATTCGTGATTTTATTCATAGATATTTGTACTAGAAGTAAAATAGGTAGATAATAGATTGCGCCAAACTAAAAGATAAAATCCATATAGTTATTCACATTTCCACTGTGAATGTATGATAGTTTCAAGGCCCGTCCTCTCATTAACACATGACATTGACAGTCTTTGCAAGGATAATCACTGTGGTGACTGTGCATTTAGATTGCAACATGCACTTACCTGATATGAAGTTAGGAGACTCTTCTACTTGTCCTATTTTTTTGAAATACCCACTTAAAGTACATTACTTCTTATTTGTCTTACTTTAATATTTATCACATGATGTAAAATGCTTTTGGTTTCCATAATGAAGAGAAACTTGAGTTGCAGCTACTCCATCATGAGCAATTTAATTGTTTTGAAATAGATTTATAAATCTCTAAGTACTATAAAATATCTCATTACTCATTTTGTTATTATTAATAGCACTGTCTTTGAAACATTAATGAAACAGTCAGAAAACAGCACTCTGACTAGTCCTTTCAATCATGTATAAAACATCACTGTGTCTTACAAACTGTGTACCCAAAGGAACATTTATTTGTGCATACTGCCATCCTTTAAGACAAGTGTTCCCCACCCTGCATAGATTTTAAATCTATTTTAACATGGGTACTTCCTTTCCAATCAAATAATAGATGAGGATAAATGAATTCATAATTACCCAGAAATATTTGCAACATAAATTCAGCAGATATGCATGCTGTGGAAAGTAGTGTAAAACAGTAGCAATAACAATGTTAGAATTGAAAAAATCCAGATTTAGAGTCAAGATTCTTAAACTGTGATTCTTGGTCCTGTACAGGTTCATGAAATTCAATGCAAGGATCATAAAAATGGGTCAACAATAAAAGGTTTCTGATTACATGACAACAGAAAGCTATATAGTAACTAAATTCATAATGGAATAAATCTGTGATGTTTATCAAAGTGCTTAGACATGTTGTATTCCGCAAGTGAGTTGTATCCTTGATTCAGAACACCTAATATGTGTGCTTTGTCATGAACATTCAGTCATGTCATACTATTCTAACAGCTTAAATATTGTATTACAAATCATAGAACATTTATTGTATATATTATGTTTGCTCTATAGAAGCTCAATGATTCAATTTTTAAACAATTTCTGAACTGAGAACATATAAAATAAAAGTAGTCTTTACTGTTAAAAGAAGTATACATGAGTAGGTTTTCAGCATTAATCATGTACAATTTGTCAGTATGATGAAGGTGTTATCACAGACAATTTAAAGAAATGCCATCTAAATGATCTAAGCACATGCTTCACTATGTTCATAGTAGCCTTATTTGTCAGAGCCTGAAGTTAGAAACAACCCATATGTCCCTTATCAAAGAATAGATATAGAAAATGTAGTTGATTTACACAATGGAACACTATTCATATAATAAAAATGAGGATATCATCAATTTTGCAGGCAAGTGGATAGAACTAGAAAATATCATCCTGAGTGAGGGAATCCAGACAAAAGAGGACTATAGCATGTACTCATTGATACATGGTTATTAACTAAAATGTACAGAACACATATAATACAACCCACAGACCTTAAGAAGTTTAACAAGAAGGAAGACCGTATTGAAGATGCTTCAATCTCTCTTAGAAAGGGGGACAAAATAATCATGGTAGGCAGAGGGAGGAAGGGACCTTGGTGGGAGAGGGGAGAGGGAGAAAATAGGGGGCCAGATCAGATATAGGGAAGACAGGAGAGAAGGCCAGAGGAGCAGGAGAATGAAATAGAAATATGTAGCTGTGGGAAGTTGGAGGGCAGAAAGTACCTCTGGAAAGTGTCAGAGACCTGGGATGTGAGAGGCTGTAAGGAGTCAGTGGGGATGGTCTTAGGCAAAATGCACAATGGTAGGAGATAGAACCTGGAGAGACCACCTCCAGTAGAGAGAGACAGGGCACCTAGTACAGGGGTGGAGTCACCAACCTAACTTCAAAATTTTTTGACCCAGAATTGTTCCTGTTTGGAAGAAATGTTGGGACCAAAATGAAGCAGAGACTGAAGGAAAGGCCATTCAGAGAACAGCCCAACTATGGATCCCTCCCATGGGCAGGCACCAATCCCTGGCAATAGTATGGAATCCATGATGTGCTTGTAGACAGGAACTTAGCTAGGGGACCACCCTCTCAGAGTTAAAGAGAAGGAGAAAAACTCTTGGGGGTGGGAAAAAGGGGAATAAACATCTGGAATATAAATAAAATATCTTTTTTTAAAAAACCTAGCACCAACAGGGACATTATACTTCTTCATCTTAGAGAGTTGCATTCTAAATTAAGTTATAAATTTAGGATATAAATCTCCCTTCTTCATTTATCCAGGTGCTCATTTCTGAAATCTTGGAAGGAAATCCCTGTCTACTGGACTGTAGTGTTAGGATGTAGGCATTGACAATGAATAGGAAAAAAAAAGGAGCTTGTGATGGTCAATTGGGATATAAAACTTTCCTGTTTTGTATTACTAAATGCACCCTTGGTAAATATTATGGGAACTTTGTGTTTCAAGGGATCGTTTGTGAGAGAAGAAAGTGGCCCAACATGGAAACAGGGATATGAGTAATAAAGGCACTTGGAAAGAGAGACAACAAGAATTAGAGTTGAATGAGGTAGTGGAAGTGTAGATAGGAAGAGATGTGAATTGACAGTAGGAAAGTCAGAGACACGTCCTGCATGTGGTATGAGATAAAGACAGAGAAACCAATGAAATCTCTAGGAATTCTAACATCAGCAATAAATCTGGGAATGACATACTGAGGAATAGAATAATATGTACTGTAATCTCAGGGATGTATGCTATTGAAATCATGTAGTTAGGTCTATTTATCCATTTGAATATATAATAAAGAGAAAACATTTATTTCAAAAATCTTTGAATATTAAGCATGTCACAAAATAGCACTATATAATATATGCATATAATTACAAATATTATATATACATATATATGTGTAGGAAGGAAATATGATGGAGAAAAAAGAAGTCCTAGAGAAAATAGTGTTATAAAAAAAGAATATTATGATATATACTATATAAAATTGACTGTTGTTGACATTGGTTGCCATTTATTCTTATTCATTTTATTTATTCATTTTAGTATTATGGTATTAATGTACTGATTCACATTCGCAAATAATTTTTTCACTTGTCAACCATTTGATGATCAGTTGAATTAAATGTCCCTAATGTAGAATAGAGAACATGAAATTAACCCAAGCTAGCTATTATTTTTTTCCAACATAGTCTTGACTCTTGTTCATTCTGTGATGTTAAATACATTGTCTCATGTCTTTAAACTCCAAATAGTACTTAAAATAAGAAGAGAAACTGCTGCTTGACCAAACTGACATTTAGGTGACCATTGCTATCTAAAATTTAAATGATTTACGATGAGTTATATAAAAAGAACAATGAGAAAAAAAGATAAACATCAGATGGACAGGCAGTCTGAGTAGGCAAGGCAGAACGTGAATAGTCAAAACTAAATAACAAACATGACCTAAATGCTAGGAGCTACTGTTCTAAAAACTCCATTTCATCTCAGAGAATATGTCAGATTGACTGTCATATCAAAATATAAAATTATGAAAGTAAAGGCTAAAATCCAAAGGTTTTTAGTAAGCTTAACAACAGAGGAATTGATTATTGAATCAGCCAAAGTATCTAGAACAGAGGGACCAAGTTCTCATAGAGAAAGGAAGTCCAAAACTATATCAGCTGAAAGTTCCTCTAAATGCCATACTCACAGAAATATGGTAAGAAACTGAAAGGTGGATGAAGAAGTTGAGACAGATAATAAATAAACCAGTAGGAAAAGAAATAAGTTCTAATTGTATAAACAACAAAAATGTCACATGTCATCTAGTTTCAGCTCAGACAGGGAAACCATGAGAAATTCAAGCACTGTAATCTACAGAGACAGGAAGTAAACCACTCACAGAATTTGCTGTCCCAGAGCAGGAATGTAAGAATCCATACATCTTGAGGAACACTCCCAGGAGAATTCTGATGAGATATTGCAGTATTATTCAGAAGCAAAACCAGTATGTTCTTTAGACACAGAGAGAAATGAAGAAAGTATAATTGCAAGATTCAGTCAGAAATGTTATTCATAAAAGGCAATGTAGTTCCAACAGCATGATTAAAAAAAGACTAAAGTGTAAAGACAAAAAAATGAGTGGATTATATGGAGAAGATTGATGAGGGGAAGCTTGGGCAGGTGAAACATAGGCATTTTAAAGATGATAGATCAGGTATGTGGGTGAGGGAAGAGAGAAGCTCTGAGGTCTAGCAGAATGAATGGAAATATGCAACCAACAGGGTTGGGAGTTAAGAGGACCTGCCAGAAAGTACCACAAACCTGGGAGGTGAGAGACTCTCAGAACTCAAAAGGAGGGACCTTAGATGAAATGCCCAATACTGGGGAGAGGTAAGTCATAGAATCTACCTCCAGTAGAACGACAGGACATCAAGTGGAGGGATGAGGTTGTCATCCCATAGTCAAAAACCCTGACCCAGAATTGTTCCCGTTTAAAATAACTGCAGGGACAAAAATGGAGAAGAGTCTGAGGGAAAGGTGGTCTAATTACCAGCAAAATTTGGGATACTTCTCAAGGAGAGGGCTCCAATGCCTGACACTATTACAGATGCTATGGTATGCTTATAGACAGGAGCCTAGAATGTCTGTCCTCCAAGAAGCTCAACAAGCAGCTGACTGAGACAGATGCATATACTTAAACTCAACCATTGGACTGAAGTCAGAGATCCCTTCGGTTGAATTAGGGAAAGGCTGGAAGAAGCTAAGGATGAGGGTGACCCCATAGGAAGACCAGTAATATCAACTAACCCCGGAGATCTCTCAAATACTAGCCACAAACTAGACAGCATACACACACTGGTCTGAGGCCCTGGATACATATACAGCAGAGGGCTGCCTGGTCTGGCTTTAGTGGGAGAAGACATGGCAACCCCTCAAGAAACTTGAGGCCCCAGGGAATGGGGAGGTCTGGTGACACAGCATCCATTTGGAGACTGAGGAGGGAGGAGGAATAGGATGAGTAACTGTAGCTGGGCAGACTGAGCAGCAGGTAATGACTAGACTGTAAAACATAAAACATTAAAAGAAGATGACAGAACCAGGTATGAAAAGTGGTTGGTAGCTATATACTAAAACTGTGTGTGCACTTACATTGGGATCTACAAGTTTTTTCTCCATATATCAAGAGGAAATAGGGATCAGCTCAAAGAAATAAGTGTACAAGAAAATTTCTGATGATAATATTATTTGTAGTCACCAGCAGAAACAAATTAAATATCTACTGTAAGAAGAAAAGATATAATTTGCTATATTTGCACATAATTTCAGTGATTGAAAGATCACTATGTTCAGCAAAATATAGTCATAAACACTGAAAAACACACAGGTAAAAAAGCACATAGAATATTTTCAGAAGATGTGTAAATCATTCAAAAGTTACCAAATCATGCATTGAGTTACAATGAAATAAAACAGGCATTTTTTTTTATTCTGGCAGTAATGAAGAAAATGAATATACAATAAAATCTTGGAGAATGCTGGAAGTGATCTCTTTCTTGCTCTGAGTGGTAGTTACTTAGTTAATGTATACCTAGTGAAAAACCAATTGAGCCTTTTAATTAAATATGCATTTTCTACGTATATTACCCAATAATAAATATGTAAATGCTGAATATAAAATGAATTTTGTTATGGTTCAATTAAAAGAAGCATTCTGAGCTATTTTGATTAATATAATGAGTATCTCCAACATTGAAATGTTTCTATATCCCAACTGAATTTTAGTTCCAATTAGTAAAATTACCAAAGGATCATTGTGTCAGTTATTTTTCTCACTGATGTGACAAACTAGAGGACAACAATCAGCAGAAGGAGAGTGTTTTGGCTTATCATTACTTATCATTGAAATTAAGGCTGGTGAAGGAATTTATGTTGGCTGCTCACATTGTCTCCACAGTTACAAAACAATAAGAGATTAATGGTGATGTTGAATGTACCTTCCCCTTTACCTGGTTCTTCAGTCAGGTAGCCCAGTCTATGTAGATAGTTTTCCAGATAATCAGGGTGAACATTCCCTTTTCAGTTCCCTCTGGAACTATCCTCACAAACCTACCCACACTATATTTCCTGGGATATTCCCAACACAGCCTAGTTGTTGTGAAGAGTAACAGTAGCTATCATTATAGACTCACAATGATTCTTCTCCTTTTACACATATTCCCTTGTATGCCTTATAAGTTTTGATGAAATACAACAGATACAACTGTAGTATTTTGATAAGTAATTACGAGTAGTGAGTAAAAGAAATCAAAATAAAAACAGAGAATTCTCTAGAGTAAGTTCTGTAATAAAAGGCTATGCAATATTTTACAAAGCACTTGCTTTTCCTTATCTCTTTTTTCACACATTATATAGCCAACACATTTTATGTGCTTGGGCATACAACATAAGACTATAAACTTTCATCAATCAGGAACTATTGTCTTCCTTCAGCTTCTATGAACACTCTAAAAAGTGTTGCCTATTGTGTGTCTGGTAGTGAGCCTAGTTTTTATAGCTGAACCATATCTCTCGTCATTATTTATATTGGGTAATGGAACATTGCTCATTATTTTGTCATGTTCTGCATCCCATGAACCACAAGGTGAAGGATGTCACAAGCTATCTTAGTTCTTTCCTCATGTCTATGACCAACATACCAAACAAAACCAATTTATGAAAAGAATATATATGTATGTGTGTGGATTGGGAAAGAAGCCAGAACTAGAATCTTCAAATACCTGGCTCACTTACCTACGTCCTCCATATAGATTACATTTTTTAGAACTTCTACACTCTTCCAGAGTTCTGCACAATAAGGAAATAAGTGCTAAAAACATGAGCATATTAGGAACATGCCAGGCTCAAATCATCACTAACATGCTCATTTGTATATAAATCACTTCTAAGACAATCAGAATTTTAACAATGAATTTCTAGTAGTATTCCAAAGCATAGCTGCTTTGCTTCAAGGGAACTGATAAATTTTATAAGAATTTTTCTAAATATTTGACATCTTGTCATTTACTTTAAAATGGCATAGTGGGAATATTTATTCAATGAAACTTGACAGATGCCAAACACTAAGTAAGGCTTCATAGCCTCTGAAAGCATGACTTTGCAATATTTCTTTAGTATACTGCAAGTTTGGGTTGTTCGTGTTTTCTCTAGAACTGATGGAAACTCTGCAGAAGGAATTCTGATAGAAGCAGAGGTTTAATAACAAAAAAACTGGAAAAACAGAGAAAAGGATAAGGAACTGGATATATTAAAATTTATTTTCTTTAAATGTTGTAAGAAAGCTATATATCTTAGTCAAAGACAATTTTCAGGTGTTTTGTAAATGATCCAATATTATCTCTCATCATTCTCTTCATTCCTCTACTTTTTTCCTTACAACAGCAACTTGTTTTTGTGTGAAGGTCTTTGTTTGCATTTACCCTTGTGCTTACATTGTTACATTCTCAGAACTATTTATCTTTTGGGGATGATTTAAATGCCCTCTCATTTCAGGTAAACATCTTTCTTGATCATATAAATGCAATGCTTCTCACAGTTTTAAACTTTTTTGTTTGTTTGTTTGTTCGTTTGTTTGTTTGTTTGTTTCAAGACAGGGTTTCTTTATATAGCCCTAGTTGTCCTGGAACTCACTCTGTAGACCAGGGTGGCCTTGTTCTCAGAAATCCACCTGCCTCTGCCTCTGCCTCTGCCTCTCAAGTGCTGGGATTAAAGGCATGTGCCACCACTGCCAGACTAGTTTTAATCTTAACATAGCACTTTCTACTTTTGGGGGACATGCTGTACTTTTGTGAATTATGCATAGATTTAATGTTTTTAGAAATGAATGTATGTTATGCTTACAAATATTCAGTTTAAATTCCAGTGCTTGGTAGCATACTTTCAACAAACATGCTTGAGATGGAGGAGAGAGGTTAAAGAGAAGAGAGAGTTAGAAGAAAAGGAAAAGAAGAAAGAAGGAAAAAATGAAGTGCAGAAAAACATAAATAAGGGATTTAGTATAATGTTTAATAAGTGTTTTTGCTCAAGAATAAAGCTATAGATATTAACTCATTAGTGTATGTATTCATTAAATTCTTATATATTATTCAATAAGGAACTGAAGATGATTCATTTCATATGTTGATACTACAAATTAAGGACTAGAAAAGGACCTCATGGAACATCTACCTTCATCCTTTGATTATGAGTGATCAGAAAGAATATCTTACAAATTCAACACAATATAAGAATATAGAGAGTTGGAAAGCCCTAGAAACCATCATTTAACTTTGTGTTGAATGTATGGACTGCAGTTTGTTTAAAACAGTGCAGGACAGGAGTATGAGTCAACTCAGATTGGTTACGAAAAGGAATCAAGGAGAACAAAGAAAATGAATGAGATTTGTGCAGATCCTTTGAGTCTTGGAGAAAAGAATAGAGTGTAAAGATGATAGAAAATGACTAGCTTAAGAAAGAAAAGTAGTCTGATACTGGTAGTCCTGGTGGAGTTGAGAAAGTAAGTGGATCAGAAGAGCTGCTAAATCTGAAGTGGCTAACAGAGACCAACCATACTGTGAGACAGATGAAGAATCAAGAACTGTATCTTTCAGTCAGTAGGTAGTCTATGAACAGTCTTAGTAATATGATTGAGCTACAGATTCTAAAGACCTTTTTGGCCCCCCATTAGATATATAATTGGGGATGAGGAATCTAGAGAGCGTTAACCTAAGCTGAACACCCTTTGAAATAATCTAAAGAGAGTTGACGTTGAACTTAGGGCATTAGAATAGACTCTAGATTCACAGTGTACAGTGATGAAGGCTTGAATTAAAAACAGAGTTCATGGTGGAAATATGTTCAGATGCTCCCAGCTCCTTCTCTCACACAATAACAGGTCTGAAACAAAGTATTTGCACTTTCATATATATTCAGCATTATCCCATTTTTTGTCACTTTGCCCTGGAAAACATCTTTTTTTATCATTTTTTATTAGATATTTTCTTTATTTACATGTCCCATGATTTCTCCTTTCCCAGTTTCCCCTCAAAACAAGCAAACAAACAAAAACAAAACAAAACAAAAAAAACCCAAAAACCAAACCAAACAAACAAACACACAAAAAAAAAAACAACAAGAACAAACCCCTGTTGCCTGCCCCCTCTCTGCTTGCCACCCCACCTTCTCCCACTTATTGGCCCTGGCATTCCCCTACACTGGGCACAGAACCTTTATAGGGTCAAGGGCCTCTTCTCCCATTGATGACTGACTTTCCAATCCTCTACTATACACACGCTGCCAGAACAATGAGTCCCACTACGTATACTCCTTTGTTGGTGGTTGAGTCCCTTTGGAGCTCTGAGGGTACTAGTTAGTTCATATCGTTGTTCGTCCTAAAGGGCTGTAAACCCTTCAGCTCCTTTGGTCCTTTCTCTGACTCCTTTATTGGGGACCCTGTACTCAGTCCAATGAATGGCTGTGAGCCTCTATTTCTGTATTTGTCAGGTACTGTCTCTCAGGAGACAGCTATATCAAGCTGGATTGTCCTTCCTTCAGTCTCTGCTCTATGGTTAGTCTCTGGAACTCCTTCCATGGGTATTTTGTTTCCCCTTTTAAGAAGGAATTATATGTCCATATTTTGGTCTTCCTTCTTGAGTTTCTTGTGGTTTGTTCTTCCTGTATTATGAACTTAAGGGCTAATAACCACTTATCAAAGAGTGCATATCTTGTGTGTTCTTTTGTGATTGGGTTACCTCACTCAGGATGATATTCTCCAGATCTATCCATTTCCCTAAGAATTTCATAAATTCATTGTTTTTAATAGCTGAGTAGTACTCCATTGTGTAGATATACCACAATTTCTGTATCCATTCCTCTGTTGAGGGACATCTGGGTTGGTTCCAGTTTCTGGCTATTATAAATAAGTCTGCTATTAACATGGTGGAGCATATGTCCTTATTACATGTTGGAGCATCTTCTGGGTATATGCCCAGGAGTGGTATAGCTCTATCCTCTGGTAGAACTATGTCCAATTTCCTGAGGAACCACCAAACTGACATCCAGAGTGGTTGTACCAGCTTCCAAAACCACCAGCAATGAAGGACTGTTCCTCTTTCTCCACAACCTCTCCAGCATCTGCTGTCACCTGAGTTTTTGATTCCACCTCACACCAGTCAGATTGGCTAAGATAAAAAACCCTGGAAAACATCTTTTCAAATCATCCTGGAGTGAGAAAATTAGGAAGAAGCAAATATAGATGGAGGTATATATTCACACACAAAAGATTCACATTCCCATGAGCATGAGTACATATATACACAAGCACGCACGCACACACACACACACACACACACACACACACACACTTCTAAGATGTCATTTATGAGAATGGCAGTGATAGAAAATCCTTCATTCCTCACTTCTATGACATACATGACCCATCTCTACCTTATTTCAAAGAAACAAAAAATATCTCAAGGATTCCTTTAGAAAAATAAACATTCACTCTGATATGACTAGATCGTTTCCATGGTTATCCAAGTTCTTTTATCTTGTGATAATTTCTCAAAATGGAAATTCCTTTTTTCTGCTAATGTTACTTTCTTTTGTTGTTTATAGGTATTCAAACTCACACAGAGGCAGCTTGGGTCAAAGGAAAAAAATAAAAATAAAGTAAAATTAAAGACACAATCTTTTGATCTTTTGGTATTTTTGTACTTCCTACTGTTTGCTATCCTAAGGATATTGTTGAGCTTTTTAAGAAATACATAAAATGGAGTGTTGGTGTGGGGATTGAAGAAATGATAATTCTACAATTTAGATTTTTTTCCAAGTATACAGTCATTTTTGACAAATTGAAGATTTTGTATAGTACTCAACAATCCCATATCCTTGGAGCCCATGATCTGTCTTCAAACATTTAGATTCATTTCTCCCCAATTAAAATACTATTTCCAGTCCAAAGATGAAGAACTAAGCTAGCTACCTTGCCTCTCAGAGGAAGCTCACCTTCCTACTATTTCTTAGCCTCATCTGGGTATGTCAACCATGTGTTTGGGGGATTAGGATAGAAGTATAGCTTCATGCTGCTATTTAAATCTGAAATTAATTATGCATTGATTCTCAGATACTGGCACCCCTGACAGGACATTTGGGTTGATGCCCTCTATGCTTTGGGTATAGAGTACATAGATGCTAGAAAGGAGACCTGTTTGAACAATTGTTTCCCAAAAGCCAGGAAGGAGAATGCTGCTACATATCCTACAGAGCTCAAGTCAACTCCCTAAACTGAGAATGACTGAACCCAAGGTGCTGCTAGTATAGTGCTGAGTGTGAGAAATCTTACCTTAGAAGTTGGAGATGCTGAAGACATAGGGGCTACACACTATGGATCAACCATTTGGAGCCACAGATGCCTTTAGAGCTGACAGTGAGGAAATACATTTTTGTGTATTGCTGGAAAGCCTGTGAAGAAGGCAAGAGACTCATTCCAATTTACATGCATTTAGATATGTAAAAAATTTAGATATGTAAACTAGAATTTCAATCAGGACAGCCAAAATTCCACAAGCCAGGTGCATCTTGTAGATTTGTTTTGTCACTCACACACAGATTAAATACTGTTTTTCAGTATATCATGAAACATCACTATTAACCAATAACAAAGAAAATAGGATGATTTAAATTTATTCATTTATTCTAGCAGATATTGAAATACATAATTAAGTGTTACCAATAGTTATAATAAATATTTTAAGTAAATCTACTGATTTTATATATGTATATACTATAAATTAAAATATAAACTTTGTACATGTGTCAGAGAGAGAGAGAGAGAGAGAGAGAGAGAGAGAGAGAGCATATAGCTTTTGCCTGCCTTGAACTTACTATGCAGACATACATAGATGGCCTGGAAATATCAGGGTTCTACTTGTCTCTAATGTCCAAGTTTTGGGTCTAAAATATATGAGCCACCACACTTGAAAAAAAGACTAAACTTTATAAAAAAAAAAGTATAATGATGGCTAGAACAAGATCTAATAGATGAGTTAAACTGTGCTAATTAATAATCTAAGCAGTGTATCAATATGGCCAGGACTCTGAAATGGTATGTAAATGATTACACTTCCATAGTGAAATCCCTACTCCCTTGTATCTAAATATTTCTGTCACTTTTACTTACTAAAGAAAACTTTTAGGGGGCTGGAAGATGGCTAAGCAGGTAAAGTTGACAGTAGCCAAGTCTAAGGTTGTGTTTAGTCCACAGGACACATATAAGAAAGATCTGATTCATACACACACACACACACACACACACACACACACACACACACACATTAACATTACATACACACACAAGCACTCATGTGTACATGCATAATAATTTTTAAACAAAAGTTTTACTTATCTTACTTTGGATGAAAAACAATAAGTTTCATATTCCATATCTATATATTACTTTATCACACACATATTCACTCATATTTCACTTTTTCATCTCCTTATCATATTAATCCTCATTATACCTTTCTGGTCTACTTTATCTTGGCAAAATACTCCTCCTCATATGTGTATATAGCTGGGGACAGCATACAATGACAAGGTCCAGCTCCTGTAGGCCGGGATGAAGACATCTCAGAGCTGCCATGGACTACTGGGATGTCTCCATCCCAGGCTATTGCAGGCAGTCCCTTATTTCAGATGGCTGGTCTCCTAGAGGGATGTGTCTCCTGCTTGTCAGTGTCCCAGACTCCATCCTTTTTTATAAGATAGTGCTACAAGCTTCTGAGATGTCTCCATCCCAGCCTACTGCAAGCAGTCCCTGTCATTGTGTGCTGTCCCCAGCAATTTTATATATCTGAGGAGCTATGTGTCTTTCTGAGCCTGGCCTATTTTGTTTGACATGATAATCTCCAATTCTACCTATTGTCTAGAAAATTAAATAGCTTTTTCTGTGGAATAAAATTACATTGTGTGTTGTATACATAGGGCGTACATGCTTTGCATTCCCCTTCTGGGTACATGTCTTGGGTATAAGTGGAATAACAATAAACATGAATATGTGACTGTTCCTGTAGTTTCCCAAGTTAAGTAAGTCCCTGTCAAGTACACTTCCAAGAATGGGCCATATACAACTTCTAGTCTAATTGTTTTGAGGAATTGATTTGTATAGTGACTGAAGCAGTTTGCATTTTCACCAACAATGTACTCTAAATGTTGTTCTTCCCTGGCCCTCACTAACACTTATCAGTATTTGTTCCTTTCCTTGATGATAGCCATTCTGAATACAAAAAGGTGGAATTGCAAAACTGTTAATTTGCTTCCCCTTGTTGAATAAGGTTGTTGAACATATTTTCTGACATATAAAGACCACTAATATTTCTTTTGTGAACATTCTGTTCAATTATTTGGCTCATTAATTGTTTAGATGATTTCAGTTTGTGTTGATATTTAATTTTTGGGCTTCTTTGTAGGTCCTGGATATTAATCCTCTGACAGTTACCTAAATGGCAAAATGTCTCTCATACTTTGTGACTTGGTCTCTTTACTCTGTTGAGTATTTCTATATTGCACAAAATATTTAATTTTATGAAATATGATTTGTGAATCTGAACTGCTACCTTTGATATAGGGCACATTTCAAGTTTGTGGCCTGGCAAAGTGAGGTAGGAGGTCATTTCTTCCACAGCATTTTCAGTTGAAGAACAATGCTTCCTTTGTAGAAGTGTTTAAAACTTTAGATTTTAATGGTTTTCTTATTTTCTACTATTTAGTATGGCATATCTTATCCTATTGAGTTTTTTTT
>JADRCD010207350.1:0-38740 GCA_019843815.1 Montemys delectorum
TTTTTTTTTTATGATGAGTTTGACAACAGGACATGCTCACAGACATTTCAACTAGAAAGGAAAGCAGTGACCTCAAAACCTAAATTCCCTTGGGGGTAAGTGTGGAGCAAAACAGATCCTTATCAGAGCCATTTTACCATGTGTAAAATGAATTTACTTGTTTCTTTAATTTTTCTGATTCCTATCTGATGAGGCAAGAAGAGCCCATGAGCAAGGCATATATTATAACAAACTGTTTCATTTAAACAGAGCACTTTAGCTATACACTATTCTGATGCTTTGGGGAAAAGGCTGTTTGGACATAGTTTAAGGCACCATTAAATATGGTCTCTAATCAGTGCAATCTCAGTCGAGCTGTCTAACTCTACTATTTTGTGACTCTTGATGATTATTAAAGAGCTATTTATATATGGTAATACCTTCATGAAGGAGATTAAACAATTTGTTGAGTTATTAGACAGATGGTACAATCCTGAAATATATTCATTCTGGGTATCAAGGCATTTAATCTCTCTGATTTTGATTCTTAAATTAAAATTAGGAGTAACAGAGGATTTGTCCTGGCTGTACCATCACATTATAAGCAAAATCGATCAGGATAATGTATAGAAGGCTCTTCTAGATTAATGAAGGACTGTATTTGTTGCACTGTATTCAAGACCTTATGGGAAACCATGACAAAAGCTTTGCCTCTTGTCAACCACTAGTGCTGGGAAGGTTCTCTGTACATTAGAACAATGTCCAGAACTCATAAGCCCTCAGAGCTATTAGACTCTGAGAAATTTTCAGGATAGCATAAGGCTCAAGGAAAACACCATAGGCTCCAACTTTGAAGGTCTTAGGATTAGACATTTTGACATTTCAGAAAGGAACATACATTTCTGTTGGCTGGTTGAAGGCTATAGCAGGCAGTTCTGCCAGCACCAAGTCTATGAAGTGTAGGAAAGAGAGGGAATGGGAGAAGGAGTAAGTGGGGAATGGGAAGGAGGTGGATGAAGAAGAGGAATAAAAATGAGAAGAAGAAAGTGGAAGAAGAGAAGGAAGGAGAGATTGTTCAAGAGAGCATAAAGTACCAATGGAAAGTGAGAATGCCTCACCTCACCCCACCCCCACCCCACCCCCACCCCATCAGTAGAGAAAGAGATTATAAAGGTTTTGTATTTGGAAGAGCTTGGAGGTCGTTTGGTTCTCAGATGGTAAGTTTCCCATTTTGTGCTCACACAGAACATGTTCCTCAGCCATTGTTCTTTTTCTGCTCATTCAAGATGCCACATCATCAAGGCAAAGAGCCATTCCAAAGCTGAAGTGTGAGGATGCTAATCTCAAGGTGATGGGACACAATGTGTGAGAGATACCACACCTCAATCACTTACCATCCGACTCCTTCTAGATGACATGAGCAGGGCTCACAGGTCCGGAGTAGAGCTGTGGGGAATTTATCTATCCAGAAGGTTCTTAGGGGCCTGCTGTAAATCAATTAGATTAAACACACACACAAAGAGTCTTTTTCCTCCTCCTTGTTACGGTCCAAAACTAAGATGTTCCCCTTGCCAACTGTAGTTCATTTTGAGTACATGTTTCCCTGCTGGTTGTACTACTCTGGGAGGCTCTGAGATCTTTAGGAGGTGGGACCTAGCTGGCAGAAGTGGGTAACCAGGGCAGAGGCCTTTCAAAGTCACATACAGGCTATACTTTCGTTTGGGCCTGTCCTGTTTCTAGGTACACTACCAATGCGAAGTCTCTGATGCCTGTTCTTGCCACCATAGACTAAGATCCTCTGCCCTCCCTCCACTCCTGTGATATACCGAAACCCCTCTGAAATAGAGGCAAAATTAATCTCTGCCGATTTAAATTACTTCTTCCAGGTATTCTGGCCACAGCATTGCAAAAACGAATACACTCCCCATACCACGGTCAGGAAACTATATTGTAGAGGGATTGTCTTCTGTATTGTATGAATGCCTCACCTGTCAATTAGAAAGCCTGTGGCTTATGGCTTAGGCAGGAAAGAGAGGTGGGACATCAGGAGAAGAAAGAATTCTGGGAGAGAAGGAGGCTGAGAGGAGCCAGAAAAGAGGGAGGAGATGGACATATGTTACCTGAGCACAGGTAAATAGCCGCATGGCAAACTGTAGGTTAAAATAACTGGGTTTCTTTAGTTACGATCTAGTCAGACTAGAGCCTAGCTATATGGCCAAGGTATCTGTAAATATAATTTGAGCCTGAGTCTTAGTTTTGAGAGCATGGGGCTGGGGGGCACAACTGGGGATTAACTACAACACTATTCTGTGGTGATGTAAATACAACCACGTTCATACAATTAGCCCTGAAATCCACATCCTACTTCCAAGTGGAAACTCAAGACCTTACTTGCCTGGAGCTACTTTACCAAAGATTCATTCCTGAAAGTGTTGGGTAAAGCCATGACAAGTTAAGTCAGTAGATACTGCCCAGGACTTCAGTGTGAGGAAAGTAGTTTCTTGGGGCTGCTACAGAAAGAACCTCACAGCAAGCAGCTTAGGCAGCACTTTAGCAGTAGTGCCTCACACTTAGAAGCCTAAGAAAAAGGAGCTGACAGGGTTTGTTGCCTCAGAGTGCTGTGAGGATCAGTTGCATGCCTGCCTTACAGTTTCTTGTGGTTGGCTAGCATTTTTAAAAAAATTATTTCTTAGCTTGCAAAAAACTCATCAGTTTATGTCCATGTGATAATTTCCCTTTGTGCCTATGTGTCTTTGTCTGCATTTCCTCTTTTTATACAGGCTCTATGACCTTGGATTAGAACCGACTCTGATGATGCCATATTGACTTGATCATATCTTCAAAGACTTATTTTCAAATAAAGTCATAGCCTGAAATACCGAGGGTCATGGTTTCAACACAATTTGACCTACAGGAAAATTCAGTTTTTCTCAAGTGTCAGGGCTCTGGCTTTTGGAGCTATAATCTAATAATTTGCTTAATGACATTACATCTAGCATTGCTGGGGTCAAATTAATTCTATATTTATTGTATAAACTACGCATTACTGTGGTTGAAAGAATAAGGAGAGGCCAGAAGGAGGCAGTACCCCTTCTCTGAGAATGAGTCCCATGACACAGAAAGTGAGATTATGCCCTGCTGTTAGTGTATGAATGGATCCAGGCCACTCCAGGTTGGTCAACTGTTAGATGCCATAGATCATGTGGTTTGAGGCATCAGAAAATGCCAGAGGAAAGCCATGTTCTCTGTCACGGACAGAGCACAACAGCGTGTGAAGTGGACTAGTGCTGTCTTGCCTAAGAACCCTGTTTCCCAAGAAAAATCAGTTAAAATGGTCTTCGGTTCTCTCTGCCTTTTCTTCACAGTTCCTCTGTGCTATTGGGGCACATTCTTTCCAACCCCCTCAAACATGTGGGGTAGCGCTCAGTTCCTCTTCTCACGAAAATAATTCTTAATGGGAGATCTAAAATCCATAGGTTCAAATCTAGGTCAAAATGGCTGCTGTGAGTTTACAGTGGGTTCTATCTTTAGCATATCACAGGTAATTAACAAGGGCTTTTTATCAGAGGAGCAAAGCTCTAAGGCTGCAAGATGAGGTCCTGCAGGTCTTAAAGAGACCTCTTTTTTTTTCTGGGGGGGTTTATGTGGCCTTTTTATTTTATTTTATTTTATTTTATTTGTATTTTCTTTATTTACACGTACATTTTCCCCTTCCCATTTTCTCCTCCACAACAAACAAACAAACAAACAAACAAAAACAAGAACAAACCCCTTTTGCCTCCCCCCTCCCAATGCCTGTCCCCCCACCCTCTCCCACTTATTGGCCCTGGCATTCCCCTACACTGGGGCACAAAACCTTCACAAGGCCGAGAAGAGACCTCTTTTTATTAACCAATCAGCCCCTACATTAAAATTAATTTATCTTCTGCAAATGTTAGTGATCCAGAGATGTGCTAATAACATTAGCCATCTCTTTTTTGAGTTCTTCAACAAGGCAAGATATAAAGTTATGAGTTTATAGCCTAAACTTGTCTGCAGTGCCCAACTCACCTGCATTTGTGCTGTGTATGTCCATCTGTCTAGAATCTGACAGGATGGACCTTGCTGGGTGGTCATTATCCAACCCCTTTTCTTGATTGACTCAGAGACATAAATACCAATTCTGTTCATTCATAGGCGTTTCTTTCCACCATGATCTCCATGATGGTGTGCAGTAAAGCTGGGCCACAATAAGAGAAAGGCCCCTTTGTTTTAAGAGTGAAATTCCCCAGCTCTCTCTTGACTACCTTTTGTCTCCTTCAGTCTCTTGAGTAACTCAGTCAAAGAGGAGAGAAGGAGATTTTGACATGGTTGTAGTTAGGAGTCTGATGGACTGTGTGGTTGGTGAAGATGGCCCTGACTGAATATTTTATGGATATCTCAACTCTTATCTCTCCATCATGATTCAGAGACATGGCTTAGTCAACCCCTGAAGGTACTCATTAGCTACCAGGAAGCCTTGATGGCAAAGAGCTTATACTATTATCCTGCAACTCACAGCATCTTCAAGAGAACAGGCAGGACTATTTGAGAGGCTCAACACACAACCAGGAAATCTTCCCTTGGTTATCTCTTTGCTTTTACAACCAACCTCACACGGATGTGTGGTGCAACTGGTGGATGCAGGCAACAGGACCATCAGATAGTAAACAATGCACTGAGAAATGCATTCCACTCAACTCAAGTGATGTGAATGGAGAGTTCTTAATAAAGATAACGTTTGCTGACATTAATTACTTTGTATTATTATCACAAAGGCTAATTTATTCTGGTTTAAAAGTTATATTCTATGAAAAGAATGGTTAGAGAGCTACAAGTTCTTGGGAGACCAATCCAAAAAAACACATCTAACTTAACTTCTCCAGGACAAATGCATTTTAGGTTGTTTTTTAGTTCGCTGAGTTTATTTGGCCTTGGATCCAGTAGGTGCCATTACATGGATTGAGAACTTAACTCTCACAGAGAACAGAAGGATGAAGATTCAGCCCTTTAAAAATAAGTTTCCTGTTCTTATAGACATCCTAAGGTGTAAAAAATCTCGTTTGGTTGGGTAAATTCTTTTAGGGGCCATGCTGAAATTTATTGATGGTTTTCTGCTTGCCCACCCACGTGCTTTTTTGTTAATTTTTGTTAATCTTGTTAATGATGCTTAGTTAATTTTTGAATTAGCAATTTAAATAGACCAACCTATTTCTGCATTGCAACCTCTCATTCTAAACACGTATCTAAAAATGTATTCTCTCAGGTTAGGGAAATGGCTCACTTGATAAAGTGCTTGCTGCACAAACATGAAGACCTGAGATCAATCCCCAGAACCACATAAAACTAGGCGTGGATCCCTGAGGAGGCATGAGCTCCAGATTTAACAAGACAATGCCTCAAAAAATACTGCGAAGAGTGATTGAAGAAGATTCTCAGTATCAGTCTTTGTCCTCCACGGATATGGGAACATATTTGGTATGCATTTCCCACTCCCTGTTCAGTACCTTCCTACTATCAATACATTTTCCAGATTCTGTTCATTAAAGGCAGCCAAAGTCAATAATCTCTCATATATATGTACAGTGATCTACTGAGATTAAACGTTATGTCAATCACCCACCCATCATGTCTATATCCATATCAACCCACCATCTATCTATCTATTATTAATCTACATTAGCCTAATTATTTGTAATGGCTCTAAAACATTCGTTTTATGAATATTTAATGATTTACTTAGTCAGGTCACTGTTCATATTTGAGTCTTTTGCCTGAAGTGATTTTTTGAGATGGATATGGGAGAGGATGCAGCAATTCTGGACTTTATTTTGGTGATAGAGCATAACCTTCTAGCTTGTTGGGACAGCTACGGGTCTATTGCAAAAGCTGGGAGGTAAGAGGAGAGGAATAACATCAGAGAGCAGATGGGAAACTGGGTGGAATATAAAAAGATCTTATTCTTTTTAAAAAGTTTTAGGAATAACTAAATAAAACAGACATAATTGACAAGTGCATTTGATGCTCATTTACTATTCAGCAATACCTTCTAAGTACTGGGTACTGGTTTAGGTGCTAGGCAGACAGCAGTGAGCAAAACACTGGCCTTGCCATAATGCCACCTGCATTCATGGAAGAGAATAGAATTAAAAGCCAGAGCATATGTATCTTTTCTGAAGACAACTAGAGCAGGACAGAGGACTTGGGGGAAGTGGAGGATGCTGGATTCACTTTCTGGGGATGAGAATCATGATGATGCTTCATTGCAAGGTGTCTCAGAGTGGGCAGGGAAGCCACCTGCCGGTACCTGATGGCCTCCATGCACTCCTCCTCCCATTTACACACTAGGAAGTCCCACTGCTCTCCCCATTGCCAAGCATAAAGGCCTATCTCCTTTCCAGACATTTGCTGGAACTTGATGGGGGAGAATAAGGGTAGGAGCATAGGTGTAACCTGAATAAGGGGAAGGTTGCGTTGGGGAAAATGTGAATATTCTACTAACAGATTAATTCAACACCCCTGAATTAGCATAGGGTTTCTCATCATTCAGTGTTTAGCAGGGGGCAGGGAAAATTATTCATTATTAAACATGAGCTGAAATAAAAACACCACACTTTGTAAAACATGCAAGGTTACCTGCTATGGTAACTGCTTGCAGAGTTTTAATGTGTCTGCAGCACGGCTAATTAATTTGCTCTAAGCTTCACTGGAATTCTTATTTGAGATGATTGTCTTGGTAACTGAATGCATCACAGAGAGCAGGAACATTAGAAATGCCATTTAGGGGCTGCTGTAACAATCTGAGCCTTTTCCAGGGCTTTGTCAACCAGCAGCAGCTGGTATACCCTCAGCCCCTGTCCAGTTATCTCAGTGTTGTAGGGTGGGCATGGTTTACCAGGGCTTGGTTGTACAGCCTCTACTGCATATGGTGTTGTGGGTTAGCATATGGGATCTCAGGTCGGACCTATATAGGATTTTACATCTATGAGCAGCCAGCCACTTACCATGTGACCGCAGGAATTTAATGGCACTTTTCCTTACCTGTAAACTTAGAATAATTTTAGTACTGGAGATCCTTCAAAGCCTATAGAAGATGCACTTTCAAAGCCCTCCCCTCTTCTAATCAAATTGGATAGCCTCCCAAAGCCCCCAGATCATGTCACTAAGTGCATCTGCTCTCTTCGCTATCTTCTTCCTTTCTTCTCTACTTTTCCTTTTACATCACCACTGCCACCATGACAACATTACTTTTTTCCTTTTTTGTTTGTTTTTTGCTTGCAATATGTGTGTTGAGATTTGAAATACTGTGTTCAAGATGGGCAAAGTATAAAGGACAATATTGACACAATCATCTTTTATTGCCTTAAAGAAACAAGAAACTGGTTCACCTAAACACTGGTCCAGTCTCTGTTGTGGCCACTTGACTTGAGTAAGCCCTTTCAACTGGCTTCCACTCTCCTCCTTGGTAGGACAGAGGAAGAACTTAGTATCACTCAGGTTCCATCTCATTCTCAAGAAAGTAGTGTCTAAATAAATGACTATATAAATTAGGATGTGTTTGTCAGAGACTAGGAAAGAAACAGTTTTCAATCTTTAATCTTTTAATCAAATTGGATAGCCTTGAAAAAATTAAATTTTAGCAAAACCTGCCCAACATTATGTATGAAAGATTTTGCAACCAGGTTGGAGTAGTTTGTCTTCATATCTTCTAAATTGAACTCATTTATTAATCCACTTATGTGTATTTAGTGTCCTTAACAACATGGAACATTTCCCAAGGTCAAAAGTGGTATCTTATAAATCTTTGTATCTCCTGGATTAGTAGCTTGCTAAATGAGTATATGTCAATGTAAATGAAAAATAAGACGACAAGACAGAAGCCGGGTAATCATCATGTTATCCAGTACTGTACCATAACAACTTATAAATTAGTACATTGTTGAGACTTCTATTTTAGTCTAATGGTTTGCATATATAATTTCTTGGAAGCTCTTAGTGCATCACAATTGTTATTAAATAACAATTAACCTTGTGAACAAAGGAGAAGTCATAAGCATTATTTATTACTTTGGCAGTTTCAATAAAGATCTACTGTGCTAATAGTTTTTCATGGAGACAGCTGCTATCAGTTAAGTAAAAATATCATTAAGTTGCAACTATAAGTATCAATAGAGGGAGAAGCTACTAGTTTTCTGCTTGCTGACAGGCATTAACTGGCTTATGAGTATCCATTCTGATAGCTTTCTGTTGCATTGTGATATTTTATTTTATGACTGTTTGTTAAACGCATTCACATGCTCAAATGTTTATTGAATCTTATTGTTAAGGGGTGTGTTAACAATCTTTTACAAAATGTGTTTCAT
Organism: Montemys delectorum; assembly: GCA_019843815.1. Lineage (NCBI taxonomy): Eukaryota > Metazoa > Chordata > Mammalia > Rodentia > Muridae > Montemys > Montemys delectorum. Next base: position 8,361 of record JADRCD010207350.1, read on the forward strand.
TCTGTGGCCAAAGATCTCTTAAAGTTTCTGTGGGCCTTTTAAGGGACTTTCTGGATGTTAGAAGGTCAGTAGTAGTGGAGGGTTTTATGCATGAAACAGTTGGACCTTTTGACTGAAATGTCTTAATTCAAGTTCTTTTTGGCACAGTCACTTTAATGTGTCATGTCACAGCCATACAAATCAATCTTATGAGCTCATTAGACCCAGGTACATATCAGCAATAATATGTAATGGCTACTCTTTTTTTAATAGAAATTTTGTTTTCCTACAATATATTTAGATCATACTTATTTATCCCCTAAGTCCTCCCAACAGATCCTCTAACTTCCCCAACTATCCAGCTCCATGCCTTTTCTTTCTCTCTTTAGAAAACAAACAGGTAAATAAACAAGCAACAAAAAAAAGAAAAAAATCTAAGAAAACAAAATTTTAAAAAAAGCATACACTTACTCCCTACAAAACAATCAAACAAAAGGCCCCCAAATCAAAACCCTTAAATATGCAACATCAAAAGCCTTAATATACAAGCAGAACAACACTAAACAAACAAAAGCCCAAATAAAGCAATATAAGACGAAAAGTCTATAAAAGCACCATTGAATTTGTTTTGTGTTGACTAAGCATGGGACTTATTCCCAAGTTTGGTTAATATACCCAGTGAGACTCCATTGGAGCAAACTTATTTTTTCTTTACAAATAGATGTCAACTGTAGATAGCTTCTTGCATGGAGATGGGAGCTCCTATTCCCGTCCCACTTTCAGCACTGGGACTCCATCTGACTTGAGCCTGTTCACGCTGCTGTAGTCCCTGTGAGTTCACATGTGCATCAGTCCTGTTATGTCTGAAAGACACTATTTCCTTAGTGCCATCCGTCTCCTTTGGCTCTTCAGGTCTTTACGCCTCCTCCTTTGCACTAAGGTGACAGGTTTAATGCAGACATCCCATTTAGGACTGAGTGTTCCATGGCCTCTCACTCTCCGCACACTGTGGTCTCAGTATCAGCTCCATCTACTTCAGAGTAGAAGCTTCTCTAATTGTGGTTGAGTGAGGCACTGATCTATGGGTCTAGGAGAATGTTGCAAGGAGTCATGTTGTTTCTGTTCCTTTAGCAGAACGATGGCATTTGATTCCTCCCAGACTCATGGCCTATCTAGTCTCAGGTTCTTGGACCCTGGAATAGTGTCAGACATGGGTTCCCTCTAAGTGCAACAGTTCTCAACCTGTGTGCGGTGACCCCTTTGGGGGTTAAACAACTCTTTCATAGGGTTTGCCTAAGGCCATTGGAAAGCACAGCTGTTTATACTATGATTCATATCAGTGACAAAATCACAGTTATGAAGTAACAACAAAAATAATTTTATGGTTGGGGTCACCATAACTAGAGTAACTGTATTAAAGGTTTGCAGCATTAGGAAGGTTGAGAACCTCTGATCTAGTAGAATGGGCCTTAAGTCCAGAGAGTGGTTGGTTACCCCCACAATATTTGCACCACTATTGCACCAGTGTATAATGCAAGAAGGTCACCATTGTTATACAGTTTGTAGCTAGGTTGTGAGTTACCTTTCTCCTCTGGTAAAATGCAGAGTGCCTTCCAATGTCATGAACATTATTCAGTCAGTGTGAACACTAGTTAGGCACTAGTGTTTGAGAATTTTTATATGTATGTTCATAAGGTATATTGCTTGTAAATATCTTTTTTTGTTTTTTGTTTTTTGTTTTTGGTTGGGTATTTATGTGATTTAGGTACCAGGGTAATTGTGGCCTCACAAAAAGATTAGGCAATGGTCCTTCAGTTTCTCTTTTGTAGACTAATTAAAGCAGTACTTGGCATAATTCTTCATTAATGTCTGGTAGATTTCCCAACTGAATCCATCTGGTCCTGGACTTTTTAAAAGGGTGCTTTAATTACTATTTCTATTTCACTAGGTTTACAGGTCTTTTTATTTTGCTTATCTGATCTTTATTTAAGTTTGATAAGTTGTATATATCAAGAAATCCTTCCATTTCTTTTAGGTTTTCCAGAATGGTGGAGAGCAGATTTTTGAAATGTATATTTATGATTCTCTTGGTTTCCTTGAAGTCTGTTGTGATGTCTCACTTTTTAATCTCTAATTTTATTAATGTGTATCTTCTTTATATATCTTTTAGTTAATTTGGATAAGGGCTTATCAGTCTTACTGATTTCCTCAAATAACCAAATCTTTTTATAATTAATTAATTTACTTTGCATCCCAATATCAGCCCCCCTCCTCCCAGTACCCCCTCATGCAGCTCCTCCCCCATTCCTCTCCTTCTCATCCCCTAACACACTACACCCCTCCCTCCTTGGCACATCAGGTCACTACAGTACTAGTTGTATCTTCTCCCACTGAAGTCAGACAAAGTGGCCCAGTTAGAGGAACAAGATCTACAGGCAAGCAGGCAACAGATTTGGGGATAGCACCTGCTCCAGTTGTTGGGAGATCCACATGAAGACCAAGCTGTGTATCTGTTACATATGTGCAGGGGGCCCAGATCCAGCCCATGCTCACTCTTTGGTTGATAGTTCAGTCTCAGGGGGTCCCCAAGGGTCCAGATTAGGTGACTCTATTGGTCTTTCAAGTGGAGGGATGAGGACAGCAAGCCTCCCAAACCAAACCAAAATGTGCCCTGACTACAAGATGTGCAAGATAGATCAGAAATGGAAGGAATGGTCAACCTATGACTGACACAAATTGAGACCCATCTCATGGGTCAGAACCAATCCCTGACGTTATTAATGATATTCTGTCATGTTTACAGACAAGAGCCTAGCATAACTGTCTTCTGAGGGCTCCACCCAACAGCCAATGGAAAGAGACACAGAGACCCACAGTCAAACATTATATGGAGCTTGGGAAATCTTATGGAAGAGCTGAGGATAGGATTGAGGGATGTGAACAGAACAAGACCTCCACAGGAAGACCAACTATTAATTTCATTGATCCTTTGTGTTTGTTTGTTTGTTTGTTTGTTTATATTTACTTGATTTCAGCTATGAGTTCGATTATTTTTGCTGTCTACTCTTTTTGATGCTATTTCTGATTGTTGTTCTAGAGCTTTCAAGTGTGCCACTAAATTGCAGATATGAGATATTTCCAATTTTTTCATGTAGGCATTTAATGCCTCTTGTCTCTTAGAACAACATTCATTGTGTCACATAGATTTGAGTGTATTGTGTTTAATTTTCATTTGACTCTAAACAGTTTTAAATTTTCTTAATTTCTTTCCTGACTCATTTTTCATTCAGTACCAAATTGTTTAGTTTCCATAAGTTTGTATATTTTTGTTGCTGTTGATTGATATATAGCTTTAATCCATGGTAGTCAGATAAGATGCAGAGTTGGTTTGTTGTTGTTGTTATTGTTTTTTGAACTTTCTTATATCTGTTGAGGCTTGCTTCATGTCTAAGTATGTGGTCAATTTTGGAGAAAATTTTATCTGTTGCTGAAAAGACAGTATTTTCTTTTGTATTTGGGTGAAATGTTCTGTAAATGTCTGCTAGGCCCATTTGTTTTATGATATTACTTAACTCCAACCATTCTCTGTTTAGTTTCTTGTCTGGTTGACCTGTCCATTGATGACACTTGGGTATTGAAGTCACCCAGAGTCACTGTAGGATAGTCAATATATGATTTTAGCTGTAGTAATGTTTAGGAACTTGGGTACCTTGGTACATAAATGTTTAGGATTTCAAAATCCTCTTGGTAGATTTTCCCTTTGATTAGTGTTGGCTTGAAGTCCACTTTGTCAGATTTTAAAATAATTACACTTGCTTGTTTCTTGGGTCCATTTGCTTAGAGTACTCCTTTTTCATTTTTTTACCCTGAGGTGATGTTTATCTTTGATGGTAAGGTCTGTTTTTTGGTTGCAGTGGAAAGATGGATCATATTTTCTAGACCAATCTGTTAGTCTGTGTTTTATTTGGGGGACATTGAAATTGTGTAATTAAGTTGAGGGTTATCAATAAACAGTGCTTATTGATTCCTGTTATATACTTGTTATAGTATGAGTTCCTCTTTTCTTTTGATTTACTGCTCTGGGACTATTTATTTCCTATGTTTTCTTGGGTGTGTTTAACTTCTTGGGTGTGTCTGAAGTTTTTATCAAGTGTCTTCTGTAGAGCTGGATTAGTAGGTAGGTATTGCTTAAAATTGGTTTTAAATGCTTTTCTTTCTTTCTCTGTAGTGATTCATAGTTTTGCTGGATATAGAAGTCTGGGCTGACATCTGTGGTCTCTCAAGAGTTTATACAACACTGGAGGTCTTTAACTTTCTACATTTTTTGCTTCCAGTTTATTTGTTTGGGTTTTCTTTAGTAATTCTATTTTTATGTCTCTTGAACTGTTTTCATTATTTCATGTTACTATTCCTTTGTGGTTTCATGGTCTTCATTAAGGGATTCATTCATACTCTCTAAGATCTTTAGCATATTCCTAATTGTTATTTCGAAGTCCTTGTCTTGTGTCTCAGCTATATTGCAATTCTCAGGGCCTACTATAGTAAGGCTCCTGGGTTCTGGTTGGAGGCATATTATCTTGACTCTTCATTTTTGTGTTTTTGTGTTGGCTTCAGACATCTGGAGTTACGGTAATTGAAGTGATTTTAGATGCTGATATCTGGTCTTTTCTTTGTTGGGTGAGTATTCTATTCCTTGATTTCTGTTGCCTTCTATGGGTCTTAGGAAAGCATTGTGACTGTGGGTCCCCCAACAGAGAGTGCATTTGCAGGTTGGTGAGCCACAGAGAAGAGTAGAAGTAGGCTAGCAAAAAAGACAGAGAGGGGCTGTGGGAAAGAGCTCGGCTATCATGTTCACACCAAAAGGTGAGGTCCTCAGGGATTTGGAGGTGTGGTAGGAGGAGGGGCTTCTGGAATCAGGTTACAGTAGGATAAAGAATTCATCTGGAGAAACCCTGACAAAAGAGCTAGTGGACTGTGGTTCCATACCAAATGTTGAGTCTCTAATGAATAGAGTTGAAGTAGGAAGAGGGGTGTTGATACAGAGCTGAGGGTGAGACTGGAGAGACAGACATGGAGAATACAAATAGTGTGACTTATCTGAGTCCCAGATGGGTGTGGCCACCAGGAGTCCCATGTAGGGGATTTTTTAGACATAAGCTTCTGACAGAAAGGAATAAGAATGGGCTAAAGGGGAAGAGTAAGAGAGTCCTCAGCAAAGAGCTAAACAGGATTCTCACTAAGAGGAGGATCTAATCTATAATACATGATCTTTACTCATTCCAACCCCTACTACTGGTACAGTGATTTTCATATCCTATTTTATTAATTTATCACAGTGTTTAAATTTTATGTATACTTATTACGTTTACATTTAAAAGTTAAAGCTATTTCTTAGATATCTGGTTAAGCTGATATGAATTCTTAGGAGCATTTGGCTCATCTCCCTAACCTAGCACTACATTGGAGTGTTATGACTTGAAAGTATGTATTACCAAAACTTCTAAGAGAACTGGTAGAACTGTAATTCTCAATTTTTTGTGCATTCTTATTCTCTAATAAGAAAGTAAATATCTGCATCTAGAATGTCTTCATTTCTGATGGATGAAGAGAGAATTTGAGAATGACCAAGGCATAGAATTCCTGAGCCTCACTCCATATCTGAAGCTCTTCTCACAATCATTGTATTATTCTTCAATTTTAGTTCAATTTTTTACCTTAGAATGGTGTAACAGTCAAGTAAAAGTTGAGTTTATTTGTCTTAAATTTGTTGTAATGTTACCTGGTGTATAAATCTCTTGAAATGTGCTATACAGGCCCACAGTCAGTAACTTGCAAATCAAGAACTTATTCTTTAATGGTTTTGGAGGCTATAACATACAAATTCAAAGTCTCATCAGGATTGAACTTCCTCAGAAGGCTACAGAGAGGGATCTTTCCTTTCTTCATCCAATTTCTGGTGGCTCCAGGTGGTCCTTGGCTTGTTGTTAGTTTCTGCTTCTGTGTTATGCTGTCTGTGTCTTTTCATCTATAAGAAATTGCGGAATAACTGGGAGTAACTGGGATCAGTGGGACCAGGCACACAGGAACTCCACCAGCCCAGTGACTCGGGTTCCTTCCGGTCTGTCTGGGCTGGTGTCCAGAATAGACCTTGGGCGCAAACTCCGCAGCCAGTCTCACAACACCCAGAGGAAACTCCACTCCCAGGTGACCTAACAAGCCCAGGATCACAAGATCACAGAGACAGCTTGACTCTGAGGAGTTCTGACACAACCAGGATCACAGGAAGGACAGGCTCCAGTCAGATTTAGCAAGGGCGGGTAGCATTAGAGATATCCAGATGGTGGGGGGCAAGCTTAAGAAAATAAACAACACAAACCAAGGTCACTTGACATCATCAGAACCTAATTCTCCCACCATTGCAAGTCCTGGACACACCATTACACCAGAAAAGCAAGATTCAGATATAAAATCACTTCTTATGGTGATGATTCAGGACTTTAAGAAAGACATAAATAGCACCCTCAAAGAAATACAAGAGAACACAGGTAAACAGCTAGAAGCCCTTCAAGAGGAAACACAAAAATCCCTTAAAGATCTTCAGGAAAACATAATCAAACAAGTGAAGGAAATGAGTAAAACCATTCAGAATCTAAAAATGGAAATAGAAATGATAAAGAAAACAGAAAGAGAGACAACCCTGGCTCTACAAAACCTAGGAAAGAAATCAGGAGTCATAGATGTAAACATCACCAACAGAATACAAGAGATAGAAGAGAGAATCTCAGGGGCAGAAGACACCATAGAAAACATTGACAAAACAGTCAAAGAAAATGCAAAATGCAAAAAGCTCCTAACCCAAAACATCCAGGAAATCCAGGATGCAATGAGAAGACCAAACCTAATGATAATAGGTATAGAAGAGAGTGAAGATTCCCAATGTAATGTGCCAGCAAATATCTTCAACAAAATTATAGAAGAAAACTTCCCTAACCTAAAGAAAGAAATGCCCATGAACATACAAGAAACCTACAGAACCCTAAATAGACTGGACCAGAAAAGAAATTCCTCCCAACACATAATAATAAAAAACACCAAATGCATTAAACAAAGAAAGAATTTTAAAAGCAGTAAGGGAAAAAGGTCAAGTAACATACAAAGGCAGGTCTATCAGAATTACACCAGACTTCTCACCAGAGACTATGAAAGCTAGAAGATCCTAGGCAGATGTCATACAGACCCTACAAGAACACAAATGCCAGCCCAGGCTACTATATCCAGCAAAACTCTCAATTACCATAGATGGAGAAAACAAGATATTCCATGACAAAACAAAATTTACACAATATCTTTCCACAAATCCAGCCCTACAAAGGATAATAGATGGAAACTATCAACATAAGGAGCAAAACTACACCCCAGAAGAAGCAAGAAGATAATCTTTCAACAAATTCACACAAACCTAATTCCACCTCTTACAACAAAAACAACAGGAAGTGACAATTACTTTTTCTTAATATATTAATATGAAAATTAATATTACCAACATATCCTAATTGATTGAAATCCAATAATATTAGGAATTAGAAATTTGTTGATTGTCATTCAATGGTCTCTCTAATTTGGTAATTGGAGAAATAGGTCCAACATTGTACAATCTATATACACTTTCAGCTTGTTTGTGATAGTGTCTTGCTGTGTACAACATAAGGGTGTTGAAATCTTGCTTCTCCTATCTCAGCCTCTCTATTAGTAGTATTGTTTATTTCATGTGTTTACACTATACTATGGTTTTCAGAACAACTTATATATTTCAAAAGTAGTTATATACCCAAAAGAAACACAGGTCATTAACTAGGGAGGTTGCTTGTAAGAAAAGAATGAAGAGCGAGACTGAATACTTGGCCTGACGTTTGTAACTCTTATATCAAGTCTGAAAAAGAGGACTTTATAAGTTACTCTTTCTTTTAGATGAATGCTTTTCCAAATTATCACAGCTAATGAACCAAATTCTTACCCTCACCCAATGTCCCTGCCACCCTCCAAGCAGAACCATTGTTCATTAAAACAGTTGGTGAATGACTTTATGGATAGACCATCTTAATACCTACACTATTTCTTAAATGAATGTAACCTGTTCTCAGTGGGCTGAGAATAAAAGTCACTCACTCAAGTCAAATATCTTTGACCATAGCAGGAAGTTTGTATCCAAAAATCGTGCCTACAATTCATTTCTTGGTGCAGCAGAACTATCTACTCTCAGCTTAGCTATGATGGTAGTAAAATCCTTTGGTGATGTGAGGGTCATTGAAGTACAGCCTTATTACAATGAAATCCAATGTCTAAAAATTGTTCTTATTTTGGGCTTGTACCACAGTAAGAGCCAAGATTTTAAACTCTACTAAATACAAAACAAACAAAAAGACTTTATATATTTATGTTCATTTAGGAAAATACCAGTAGTGATGTATTATTTTGAAGTATACAGTTAATATGTTTGGAGTTATTTAAAATTTATATTGAGAAAAATGTATTTTCAATATTGTTATAGATGAGCATCTACATAAGACTGTTAAATTGATTGTTGTTTTATATCAAACAACTTTTATAATACTTATTTGTATTGTTATAATATTTTATAAATTTTAAGGAATATGACAAAAAGATATTGTAGGTATTAAAGAGAGGTCTCTGGGAGGAGTTGGGGTACAAAAGGTAAACAAGAATGTGATTTAATTCTACTTACTTAAAACATGTTTTTAAATATTAACAAATTCAGATAAATTGAAATCATGTAACTTTTCTCATCATAATGCAATAAAAGTTTAAAAAAAAAGAAAAAAGAAATTGCCTGGAATTAGTGCCCACTCAAGTAATCCAGGATCAGTTCATTATCAAAAAAAAATAGTAATTGTATCTACAAAGACTGCTTCCCAAAGAATATAACATTTAGTAATATGTAATAGTCATAGTTCTGGGGATTAAGAGATAGGGATCTTTGTGGAACATTAGGCTAATTCTGCCTACTATATTTTGCTAATTAAAAGAAAATTCATAATTTTAAAAACAGATGACAGTTGAATTAATCCTATTTTCTCCTGTGTTAAAATGTCTTTTCCCTGACTCTGGAGGGCAGAGCCACACACCTGGTTTGGCTTTTCTATTGATCTTTGAATGGATTAAGGATTCTACAACTAGACTTAAATTGGGGCACCTCTACTTAAAATAACTTCATTTTCCCACAAGCAAACAGAAACATGTACATTAAGAAGAATATGGATCATTTTTGTTTTTGTTTTGAGGCAGGGTCTTGGTGTACAGCTCAGGATGATCTTGAATTCAGAATCTTTCTTTTTCAGCTCCAAGTATAGGAATTACAGGTATGAAGTACCACTCCTACTTTAAGAGCATAACTCTTTGAGTTCTAGAGAGTACACACATCATCTCTTTCTACTCACTTATTCTGGGGCCAAAGCTACATCTTCTTTCTTTAGTTTTTTGTTTTGTCTTGTTTTGTTTTGATGATATTACGTGTGGTACTAACATGTTAGAATTGTGAATATGAAACGCTTTGAAATAGATATAAACTTCTATTTGTGATGTTATATTTTTCAACATATATTTTAAATTGCCTCTGAAATGTGTTTATACCACTACATTAAAAAGAACAGAAAAATAAGCAATTATTAACCCTAAGCTTGAAAAATACTCACTCTTCCAATATCACCTCAAGTTACCTAGGAAGCTATTGAGAGAACACACAGAGATTATAATTTAAAGACTTAGAAAGGAAATTTAAAAAGTAGCTATGAATAATAGGGCTTGTTTTTTAGCAAAGTTGGCAGTCTCACCAACTTACTGAGGCCAGGCAGTTAATATAAACAATTAAATCAGGGTTAGAGAAAGAAAAACAAGAGCAGAAACACAACAGAAAATAGTAATTGATATAATAATAAGAAAGCAATGATAAAGAACAATGAGACTGGAGGGAACTGGGAACAGGGGAGCAGTGTTTGGCTCAATGTGAGGGAAACTGGGCTCTTTAGTTAGTTGCCTGCTGATGATTATACACAGACAAACAAAAACCTTCAGGATAAATCATCCAAGGAATTCATAAAGTATTTTTCTATCATTATTGTGATGGTTTGAATGAAAACGGCTCCCAAAGGCTCCTAGAGAGTGGCACTATTTGAAAGGATTAGGAGGTATGGCCTTGTTGGAGGATGTGTGTCACTGCAGGGTAGGTTTTGAGGTTTCAGAAGCCCAAGCCAGGCCCAGTGGCTCTTTTTCTCTTCCTGCTACCTTTGGATCCCGATGGAGAACTTCAGCACTATGTCTGCCTGCATACTTCCATGTTTCCCATCATGATGAGAAATAGTCTAAATCAGTGAAACTGTAAGCCAGACCCAATCAAATGCTTTCTTTTATAAGAATTGCCATGTCATGGTGTCTCTTCACAAGAGTAGGTCACTGACTATGAGAATTATATAGTTAGGCTAGGCTGTGCTACATAACAAGCAACTCTCCAAATCTACTCTTAATAAAAGTTCAGTCCTCCCTCCTAGGAAATGCTTGTGAATCCTGGGGTAGTTTGTCTCTATGCTTAGATTCAGCCATCTAGGCTTCACCCTCTCAACACTGGGTCTCTCTGTTCTACATTTTGTTCTGAAGGTAGCTAGTATAAGACTGTATCCTGAGAAGCTAGGAGGGTCTCTTCTACACTGGCCAGAGCCTGAGCATAGGACCTCAAAGCCCAAAGCCCGCCTACACAGTGATACTTCCTCCAACAAGGCCACACCTATTCCAACAAGGCTATACTTCCTAATAGTGCCATTTCCCATGGGTCAAGCACATTCAAACCACCACAGTATCTCTCAATGAAGACTAAATTCTACTATAGGAAACTTGAGGAATTTACTGAAACCATTTCTAACCATAGCAAAACTCTGATCTAAAATGGCTGCCCCCATACAAGAAGGTAGCACTCTAGACGCAGAGAGACACATAGAGAAACTGCCATGTGAAGGTTGGAATTACATTGTCACAGACATTGTACTCTCAGAAGTCAGAGTCCTGGAGTATGTCTGTCCTTCGTGGTTATAGAGGGAACATAGTCCTTTAGCCAGAAGCACCCTCTTCTCAAGTTTCTTACCTGTGAGATAGTAAGTAGCTGTTACTTAAGCCTTAATGAAGGGACTCTAGCCAGTCCCGGCATGGCAAACAAGGACAGGCCTTGCCCTTCTCCCTGATTGCCCACTGCCTTGCTAAAATTGTTAGATTACATCCTTAAAGCTAGACACCAAAGTCTATTCCTTCATTTGGCTAATTCCTCCTCCGAGGCTGACTAACATGGTCCAGCTATCAAAGTATTAAAGTCCAGTAATTAAAAACTCCATTTGACTCATCTAGTTAACATGGCCAATTAAAACTAAACATCTCATCCTGTCTCCTCTTTGTCTGGTTCCCCTCCAGGACAAATTCCCTCTCCTTGTTCCCTTCTCCTTCTCCCTTGTCCTCTGTCTCCTGTCATTGACTCTTATTCCTGCCCTCTGTCCTTCTGAGGCAGATAAATCTCCTTTGTGCAGAAAGCTTGACTTCAGGAGTCATGAGCCTATGTTGTTTCCTACAATTAAGATTATGATACTTTAACTTGAAGCAATCCTCCTAAAATCAGGGACTAGACAAGGCTGCTTATCCTCTACCTATCTGTTCAATATAGTACTTGAAGTTCTAGCTAGAGCAATTAGACAACAAAAGGAGGTCAAAGGGATACAAATTGGAAAGGAAGAAGTCAAAATATCACTATTTGCAGATGATATGATAGTATACTTAAATGACCCCAAAAATTCCACCAGAGAACTCCTTCAGCTAATAAACAACTTTAGCAATTGATGAATATAAAATTAACTCAAACAAATCAGTAGCCTTCCTATACTCAAGTGATAAACGGGCTGAGAAAGAAATTAGGGAAACGACATCCTTCACAATAGTCACAAACAATTTAAAATATCTTGGTGTGACTTTAACCAAACAAGTGAAAGATCTGTACAACAAGAACTTCAAGTCTCTAAAGAAAGAAATTGAAGAAGACCTCAGAAGATGGAAAGGTCTGCCATGCTCATGGATTGGTAGGATTAATATAGTAAAAATGGCCATCTTGCCAAAAGCAATCTACAGATTCAATGCAATCCCCATCAAAATTCCAGCTCAATTCTTCATAGAATTAGAAAGAACAATTCTCAAATTCATCTGGAATAAAAAAAAACCTAGGATAATGAAAACTATTCTCAATAATAAAAGAACTTCTGGGGGACTCGAATCACCATCCCTGATCTCAAGCTGTACTGCAGAGCAACTGTGATAAAAACTGCATGGTATTGCTACAGTGACAGGCAGGTGGATCAATGGAATAGAATTGAAGACCCAGAAATGAACCCATACACCTATGGTCACTTGATCTTTAACAAAGGAGCTAAAACCATCCAGTGGAAAAAAGACAACATTTTCAACAAAAGGTGCTGGTTCAACTGGTGATCAGCATGTGAAAGAATGGAAATTGATCCATTCTTACTTCCTTGTAAAAAGTTCAAGTCCAAATGGATCAAGGACCTCCACATAAAACCAGATACACTGAACTAATAGAAAAGAAAGTGGGGAAGAACCTCAAGCACATGGGCACAGGGGGAAATTTCCTAAACAGAACATCAATGGCTTATGCTCTAAGATCAAGAACCAACAAATGGGACCTCATAAAACTGCAAAGCTTCTGTAAGGCAAAGGACACCATCAACAGGACAAAATGGCAACCAACAGATTGGAAAAAAATCTTTACCAATCCTACATCTAATAGAGGACTAATATAAATATATACAAAGAACTCAAGAAGTTAGAGTCCAGAGAACCAAATAATCCTATTTAAAAATGGGGTATTGAACTAAACAAAGAACTTTCAACTGAGGAAACTTGAATGGCTGAGAAACACCTAAAGACATGTTCAACATCCTTAGTCCTCACAGAAATGCAAAACAACCCTGAGATTCCACCTCACACCAGTCAGAATGGCTAAGATTAAAAACTAGGGTAACAGTAGATGCTAGTACGAATGTGGAGAAAGAGGAACACTCTTCTGTTGCTGGTGGGATTGCAAGCTGGTACAATCTGGAAATTAGTTTGGCAGCTCCTCAGAAAACTGGACATAGTGTTACCTGAGGACCCAGCTCTACCATTTCTGGGCATATATCCAGAAGATGCTCCAACATGTAATAAAGATACATGCTCCACTATGTTCTTAGCAGCCATATTTATAATAGCCAGAAACTGGAAAGAACCCAGATGTCCCTCAACAGAGGAATGGTTACAGAAAATGTGGTACATATACATAATGGAATACTATAGCTAATAAAAACAATGACTTCATGAAATTCTCAGGCAAACTTGAAATGGATGGAACTTGAAAATATCATCCTGAGTGAGGTAACTCAGTCACAAAAGAACACACATGGTATGCACTCACTGTTAAGTGAATATTAGCCCAAAAGTTCAGAATACCCAATATTCAATTCACAGACCATATGAAGCCCAAGAAGAAGGAAAACCAAAGTGTGGATGCTTCAGTCCTTCTTAGAAGGGAGAACAAAATTCTCACAGGAGAAAATATAGAGGCAAAGTAGACTGCCCTACCTGGGGATACATCCCATATACAGATGCTATTGTGGATGCCTGGAAGTGCTTGCTCACAGGAACCTGATATGGCTGTCTCCTGAGAGGCTCTGCCAGAGCCTGACAAATACAGAGGCAGATGCTGGCAGCCAACTATTGGACTGAGCTCAGAGTCTCAGATGGAGGAGTTGGAGAAGGGACTGAAGGAGCTGAGTAGGTTTTCAACCCCACGGAGGGAGCAACAGTGTCAAATGGCCAGACCACACTGGAGCTCCTGGAGACTGGAACACCAATCAAAGAGTACTCATGGAGGGACCCATGCCTCTGACTGTATATGCGCAGAAGATAGCCTTGTTGGACATTAGTGGGAGGAGAGGTCCTGGGGCCTGAGGGTGCTCGATGCCCCAGAGTAGGGGGATGCCAAGGCAGGAAGACAGGAGTGGGTGGGTGGATGGGGGAGCACCCTCATAGAGGCAGGAGGAGAGGGGATGGGATAGGGGAGTTCTGAAGGTGAGTCATGGGATCCGGTGCCCTCTTCTGGTGTGTCTGAAGACAGCTACAGTATACTCATCATATGTATAAGACAAGTAAATAAAATCTTTTAAAAAATTATGATACTTTGCTATAATTAAGATTACAGCAACTCTAGGGAAACTAAACACCAAGAAACAGAAAGACTGGGCACTCACACCTAGGAGCTCTCCCCTGCCTGCTTCAGCCTCAAGGATATATTTGTACTCATGGTTTGTCGGCCAGAAATAGTCACATGGTAGTGGGCTGTGTGCCCAGAAGAGGAAAACTAGATGTCTGCGCACATCCCTGTCATGTACTCTGTTTCTCATTTTAGATGCTAGTGATTAAAACAGTTTGAAAAAAAATGTCTTCTATTTTCTGTTTCAAGAAGACAACTGAATGATCTAAACTCTCTTTGTCTGGATCTCACCACTGTACTCCCTCCTGGAGCTCTCTCCTGAAGGCGAGCCACAGGTGTGTGTCTGTTTATAGTCACTTGGGTCATGGTGTTAAGTAGCATGAGGAAGGGATACCACCACCACCCCTGCCACAGTCTTTTCTGTAGTCCGTGTTGTCCTGGAACTCACCAGTAGCTCAGGCTATCCTCAAAACCATGGTGTTCCTCCTGCCTCAGGCAGTCTGGTGCTGAAATTTCAGGCAGGAACCTCTCCATCTCCTGCCCATGGAGACCAGACAAATTTTACCTAGTTTGTCTGAATTGTTGGTGAAGTAGGTCTTTAGAGATTCTTTGACAAGCCACTTATATGTATACATTATTCTTGAAAATATATAGTCTAAATTTCTATCCACAAGCTTAGAAAACAATTTTTACAAAACATCGCATTGATAAATGAATTTCTCTCTCTCCCTTTCTCTCTCTCTCTTTCTGCATGTGTGTTGTGTGTGCATAAGTACATACTCATGCCTGTACACATGAATGTATTTATAACCTTGATTTATTCTCAACCTAGCAACAATATTTTAAAATTATTTGTATGCAATATACTTTATTCATGTGCATATAATTTTAAAATAATATATCCACATTCTTTCAACTGGATCTGCCTTAGAGTACATATCATAATAACATAGCTATGGTTATGCTCAAAGTTATTCCTGAAGAACATGCTTGGTTGGTTTCACTCAGCAAAGTCTTTTTTTCTTTTTTGAATATTTTTAAAAGTAAGGGAAAGAAATGAGACAAATTGTACTTTTCATGTACTGTGGCACAAACTAGAAAAATATAATTGGGCTTCAGGCCAAATTCTGAAGGCAATCGGAGCTGCTTATGTCAATTCGGCACACTTTATTCCTCAGCTCCTGTTGACAGAAAGGAAAATTGGTAGTGATCTGCTTCTCCAGGCTGAAGAGACAGAGAGAATATCTGGGCTCCAGATCACAGCAGATGGATGCATGCAACAGCTACTGATTTGTCATTTGTGGGGAGCAGGGAATCCTCCAGCTTGGAGGAGGCTTCGTGTATCGGTTGCCTTTGGGCCATCTGTTCTGTGGCTGAAGGCAGCGCCATACGCTCAGTGAATGTTTGTGGAATGAATAATGAATCTTTCCTAGAGAGCTTCTGTGCAAGTGATCCTGCCTTTCCTTTATACCTGACTGCCACGTGGTCCATTCTCTGCTCCTCACAGGAAGATGTCCACTGAGCAGGATAAGACATTGCCCTGGGTTGACTTCTTTGGCAAGTGTTTATTGAACTGTTAGGTGCTGGGGACTTTGCTAAATCTCAGATATCTAAGTAACCATAACCTGACCCAGAAAAATAATGTGTTTGCCCTAAAAGACCGGAAGATGTATGAAAAGGCATCTAAGAAAGTGGAAGATGCCTTGAAGATTTTAGGAGAGGAGAGGGAGAAGCAGGAACCTCACCATCCTTTGAGTTTTAACTTTTGCACGGCATAAGTCTTCCACATCAGGTAGATTATGTACCAGGCTTTTAAGTAGTCAGGATTCCCAGTGCTTCCTAGGCCACCACTTTCCTATACTCTGATAGTTTCAACCCACCTCTTGACTGGCACGTGCCTCTCAGCATTAAGACATACTTCAGCTTCTCATCAGAATAAAAACACAACTTTAACTTGCTTCTCTGCTTCAACATTCTTTCCTTTACTGTCTTCCCCAGTCAACCGAGTCATGAGAACTTTTGTTTCCTGTCTCTCATCTCCCCTTGTTACACAGCGCCATCACCGATTCAGTCTTTTCTGTACTACACCTGTTCCCAGAGACGACATTCATGGTCTCTGGGTCCTTAACCTATTTTAAAATGTACATTATTAATGATTTGCGGACACTTGGCCCTACTGCCCAGGGTCCTTTCACTGTCTCTCTCATGACCTCAAATAATCTTGAGTTTTCAGTTTGCTTTTAAGCTCTTTTCTCCAGTGCTTTTTGGTCATTCTCATTCTGTCCACTTTGTAAATGGTGTTTTCTGAGACTTGGCTTTTGGCCACCTCTTCTTGCCACTCTACTGAGTTTACTCAGGTGACTGAATCTATTTTCATGTCCTTAGCTAACTCCATCCACACTGATAGCTCTCTCATTTGTATTCCCAGCCAAGGTTTTAAACCACATATCTATGCCTACTGACTTTTTATTTTTCAGATATCTCCCCTTTTCTCCATCTTTATGTCCATTAAACTATTGCAAGTCATTGAGTGATTTGCCTGGATTGTGGCAGCTTTCTCCTCTCTGTTTTCTGCTAGCAAGCTTGGCCAGTGTTAGACTTAATTGTCCTTTCCTACTAAAATTCTCTCGCCCAGTGAAACTATGTCTAGAGATAACCACTAAGGAGATAACTACAGTTAAACAAAGTCATAAGGGTAGGGCCCTCTCCAATATGACTAATGCTCTTATAAGTAGAGTCAATACCAAAAGGATGTGAACACAGAAGGAAGACCATACGGCCATGTGAGGAGACAAGCCATCCACAATCTAAGGAGAAACTAATTGTATTCCCTGTCACCTCTTTGATTTGAACCTAAAGCCACAGAACTGTGAAAAATAAATTTTTATAATTTAAATTATTTAGTATTTAGTTATTTTGTTACAGTGGTGTTAACAGATTAATATATACACTTAATAGATTATTTCAAAAGCAGATTTGATCATGTTGCTGTCCTGCTTAAACTTTATTATGTAGAAGATTGCCTCTACTCCTACTTCCTGCCCTTCTCCCTGTTCAATATTCTGACCTTACTAAATTACACAATTACAAGTTCATTCTGAATCTTTACAAATGGTCTTTCTTTTGCCGGATTATTTTCCCTTGTCAGACCACTTACTTCCTTAATAACATCCATTTAAACTGCAATTAACATTTATTCACAAAGGTTTGTTTTTGTTTTTGTTTCTTTTAAGTGTGATTCTGCCCTCCTCAGACTGCTGGGTACTATTCCTGAGTTCTTCTGGATTCCTACAGTCCAAGGCTGTGAACTCTTGGGAGAAAGTGACTGTAGTCTCATTTATCTTTCTATATAAGCCTCATATCCACCCATATAGTGATTAAAACATGGATATACAAAATTGATTTTTAGATGAACTAATAAAGATTAAACACTACCCTCAAGGATACAAAACAAAATTTGATGAATCATTGTATTGCCTGCCACAGTGGGAGGAAAAGTCAGGGAGAAGATTCTAGTTGAGCTCACCTTGTCTTATGATTGGATGGAGTCACACATACTGTGTAACCTAAGAACAACATAGTCATTACTATCATTGTAATCACAACACTTTTTATTAACTGTGCCTGTCTACTTATCCCTTATGTCTGAAGTCTGCTGTAGATCACATGTAAAACATTTTGTTTGGTTCATCACAGCCACTGTGTAGGGAATAGTTATTCTTTCTTGCTGCCTCAAAGATGGAGAAATGATGACTTAGAAAAATCACCTACCTGGGTTTTACCTGGTCAGGCTAAAAGTCAAACTTAGCTTATAGTCTGCTTGCTCAGTCTTCTATCTGGTCTGGCTATGGCTATATGAATATTTTAACCTACAAGCCTTGAGCAGAAGTGACTTGTATTAATTCTGAGCTGAGGCCTACATTTCTACTATCTCCTCTCTGTTGAGATGAATCCTGGAGCTTCAGCATGACATGCAGAATATTGATCAGTCTGGGCCTCTGAATGAATAAGAGGAGCAGAACCCCTGCTAGTCTACAATTAAAATGTTGTATAGGTTAGCAATAAAATCTTGACGTTTTAGAGAAACTAGGATTTGGGGTTGTTGTCACTTCTGCAAATTCAGATCTATCTTAACTATATAGCACTTCCACCTTTGCTTTCATGGAGCAGCTTGGGGTCCCTGGCAGCAAAGGGGAGACTGCTATGGTTTAGACATTTCCCCTAAAAGTTTATGTAATAGAAAGTAATCTCCTGATTCATGTTTTTAATATTTGGAGGTGAGGCTTTGCGAAGTAATTAGGACTAGATGAAGTTATGAGGATAGGGTCTCAAGATGGGATTAGTGGCTTTATAAGAAGAGAAACCCAAGGTTACATTATTATTATTATTATTATTATTATTATTATTATTATTATTACATATTTTCTTTATTTGCATTTCAAGTGCTATCACCTTTCCTGATTTCCCCTCTGTAGTGGCTATTCCTGGTTGTCAACTTGACTATATTTGAAATGAACTACAATCCAGAATTAGAAGGCTCACCTGTGGCCCTAATCTGGAGGCTGAGAGATATAAGTTTCTGACCTGAATCTTAGCATGGAGACCTTGAGGAATAGTGGCTACGAATCCCAGAGGATTAAGATAGAAAGCTCTATGAGTTCAAGATCATCTGGGATTAAAGGTGTGGTGGCATAGTGGCTATGAATCTTAGAAGATTAAGACTGGAAGATCTACAAGTTCAAGCAAGGTCATCTGGGGTTAAAGGTGTGGTGGCACACACCTTTAACCTGGGCCACACTTTTTGCTGGAGACCCATATAAGGACATTGGAAGAAAGAAGGCTCTCTCTCTGCTTCGCCTGCTTGCCTTGTGGGACTGAGCAACTGCTGGACTCTTGGACTTCCATTCACAGCTGCTGCCGATCGTTGTTGGGAGTTGATTGTTGGGAGTTAGACCACAAACTGTAAGTCATCAATAAATTCCTTTACTACATAGAGACTACCATAAGTTCTTTGACTCTAGAGAACCCTGACTAAGACAAATTGGTACCAGAAGTGGGGTATTCCTATGACAACCTGACCATGTTTTGGGGAAGACTGTAGAAGGACTTTGGAAATTTGAGCTAGAAGAACTACTGGTTGTTAAGAACTCCGTGGGATGTTCTGTGGGAGCTTGGAAGATTATGTTGAGAACAGTGCAGAGATGGAGGCCTGGCTTGTGAAATTTCAAAGGGAAGATTAAAGACTCTTATCAGGGCCATATTGTTTTGATTGAGAAGATTCTGTGGTTCTGGTTAGCTGGGGCTGAAGTATCAGCTGTGATTAACAAGATACCAGAACTGCTAAAGCATTACTGGGACTATTGATGCTGGTTAGCTGGAGCTAAGAAATTAGCGGTGATTAAAAAGATATCAGCATCATTGAGGTGACATCTTCTGGGAAGTGTTTTCTGAGAGCACAAAGAGGTTGTGTTCCAGAGATAGCCAAGGTTGTACCTTGTGCTGCAGCAGGACTTGGTAATGTGTAAGAGTCACCCAGGTGGCACTGGTTTTGACAGCATGAAGGGGTCATAGAGAGCAGCTCAGGCTCGGCACAGTGAGAGGCCATGAAAGGCCATAAGTGAAGGTGCAGCCTCAGTTTGCAATTGATGGCCCAGGACTGAAGGTGTCATGCAAAGGAGTTGAGACTTGGCACCCTGAAGACAGTTTATGAGAGGCTATTGGTAAAGCCTAGTTACAGCAGTGTTTTGGGAATGCCAGTACCATGCAATGACCACCAAGGACAGCACCAGCAGTGGAGTACAGGCATCTGGAGCCCAGAAGACAAGATGTGTGCTAAAAAGGGCAGAGTTGGAGAAGTGACCAAAGCCCTTAGAGGAGCCCAGAAGATCGTGAGTTGGATCCCAGACATTGGTTTTGCTTTTGATTGTGACTGTGCCCTGATATTTTTCTCTCTTGAAGGAAGAATGTATTTTAGTGGAGCCCACGGTTAAGAGACTTTGAATTTTAAAAGATATTGGACATTTTAAATTGATTGAACTTTTAATATGTAAAGACTGTGGGACTTTAGATCTTGGGGATGAATAAGAACATAAGGGTTGAGGCTTGATAGTGATGTGTTTATGTGTCAAGTTGACAAGGGGTCAATTGTACTGGCTAGTTTTGTGTCAACTTGACACAGGCTTGAGTTATCACAGAGAAGTGAGCTTCAGTTGGGGAAATGCCTCCATGAGACCCAGCTGTGGGGCATTTTCTCAATTAGTGATCAAGGGGGGGTAAGGCCCCTTGTGGGTGGTGCCATCTCTGGGCTGAAAGTCTTGGGTTCTATAAGAGAGCAGGCTGAGCAAGCCAGGAGGAAGCAAGCCAGTAAGAAACATCTCTCCATGGCCTCTGCATCAGCTCCTGCTTCCTGAACTGTTTGAGTTCCAGTCCTGACTTCCTCTGGTGATCAACAGCAATGTGGAAGTGTAAGCTCAATAAACCCTTTCCTCCCCAACTTGCTTCTTGGTCACGATGCTTGTACAGGAATAGAAACCCTGACTAAGACACCCTCTGAAAAGCCCCTATCCCATCCCCTCTCCTCCTGCTCACCGACCCACCCTCTCCCACTTCCCTGTCCTTGTATTCCCCAAAATTGGGGCATCAAGCCTTTTCAGGACCCAGGGCCTCTCCTCCCATTGATGATCAACAAGGCCATCCCATGTTACATATGCAGCTGGAGTCATGGGTCCCTCCATGTGTACTCTTTGATTGGTAGTTTAGTCCCTGGGAGCTCTGGGGGTACTTGTTAGTTCATATTGTTGTTTCTCCTATGGGGCTGCCAGCTTCTTTAGCTCCTTCTGTCCTTTCTCTAGCTCCTCCATTGGGGAACTTGTGCTCAGTCCAATGGTTGGCTGAGAGCATCCACCTCTGAATATGTCAGGCACTGGCAAAGCCTCTCAGGAGACAGCTATATCAGGCTCGTAAGCCTGATATAGGTTATATGCTTCTATGCCTTTGTCATATGATACAATGCAGTAAGAACTTCCACACTATGGGCTGGAGAGATGGCTTGGTGGTTAAGAGCACTGACTGCTCTTCCAGAGGTCCTGAGTTCAATTCCCAACAGCCACATGGTGGCTCACAGCAATCTGTAATGGGCATCCAATGCCCTCTTCTGGTGTGTCTGAAGACAGTGACAGTATACCCACATAGATGAAATAAATAAATAAATCTTTAAAAAGAAAAACTTCCACAATAGATGTAGCCCCTTATCTTGGACTTCTCAGTTTCCAAAGCTTTAAGAAATAAATCCCTTTATTTATAGGTCACCCAGCCTTAGATATTCTATTGTGATAATACAAAATAATGTAAGAAATTTAGAACTTCTTGCTAAAATAGTTCCTATCAATATAGAACATCATATCCAATTGCTGAACCAGATTTTATTGGCTTACTAAGTGTATAGTAAGGATGGTTCATTTCCTTGAAGGCTTTAAATACTTAAATTACAGAGACGAGAAGAATGAACCTATAATCAACAAAAATATATATAAATACATGCAGCAATTATTTGAATGCATTGTGGAGGTATTAGCCACTGAATAGCGTTAATCAGCAATGAACAGTGTATACCTTGAGTTGTCATTTCCACATCTTGTAAAGTTTATCAGCCTTTGTACTAAGAGCATTTGTGCCTGGATATATCTCTGTGATTTGGGTTATCTTGCACATTGTAGATGTTTGAGATGTTGTTGGCACTCTTGGGTTCTGTTTCTTAGCTGCAAGTAGCATCACCATTTCATTCTCGTGAAAAACCCAAAATATCTCCAGACATTACTCTCAGTTTCCTGGGGGTAAAATCAGCCCACTTCACCAGTCAGCTGAATGAAACTGTGATGATGGTTTCTGGTTTGTATTCCTACTGGAAGCCAGACAAGTTTCATTTTCTAAAAATGGTGTTATCCTAACAGACTTAACAAGCTTCAGGAATATCAAGCTACAAATGTCTCCATCTACAAATATATCCCTGCAGAACACGATTGGGAATTTCATGTTGTTAGATGAAAATCAGAGACTTTGTCTTCTCTTTGGATGGCAACCATCCTTGGGAGGTAGTTTTGCATCATCCGAGAAAGGATCTGAGGATAAATTTGAAGAAGGGAGAAAAGCATCAAGACTCTTCCAAGAGAAGGCAGCGGAGACAGAGGCAGTGGTGGCAGCATGAAGGAAGAGGGATTGGAGGGCAGTGGTGCTGAAGCTAACTAAGCCCAGAAAGAAAGCCTGTGTGTTCTCCTGAGGAGGAAAGAGGGCTGAGAAAGGATTTCAAGATGTACTGGGTAAATGAAGCAGAGCCCAGTTGGATGCATGCATGGAGGGACTCTGAGAACACAAGGCTCTGAGTGCGTGGATTAAGACAGTCCTCAAGGTCTGGCAGGAGGTCTCATCTCACTGCACTTCTCACATTTGGGTCTCATCTCTCTTGGCCATCTTCCTGCTATTGGGATTCTCTGTGGTCTACCTGTATGGAGCCAGTACCCCCATCCTGCCCCAGTTTTTCTTTAAGTGTTTCAGCCCAATCTGTTACTTCATCTGGGGTACTTCATGGCATCCTGCCCTTCATAGCACATTTCCTGACATATATTTGGATATTGTTTCAAGGATTGTATTACTACTGACTATTTACTTCCAAAATTTACAATTCTAATGGTGGTAGAAAGCATATCAGCTGTTATGGTCTCTGTGATAGTTTGTATATGCTTGGCCCAAGGAATGGCCAATAATAATAATAATAAGAGGTGAAACTCTAAGCTCCTCCAGCCCCTTGTCTGCCTGGATGTTGCCATGCTCCTGCCTTGATGATAATGGATGGAACCTCTAAACCTGTAATATAGCCCCAATTAAATGTTCTCTTTATAAGAGTTGCCTTGGTCATGGTGCCTGTTCAAAGCAATAAAACCCTAACTAAGACAGTCTCCAAAGGACTAATAATACTTTAGAGTTGAAATGTAATGTGCAGTCAGTAGATATTTTGACTGGCTACTTGAGGGTTTGGATTGTCCTACTTTGTAACTTTGTAATTGTTCTTAGCTAAAGTCAAGATTCAGAATAGTAGGGAAATGATAGGAGAAATGAAATATTAAAATTTACAAGAAAGGGAACAAACTCATCTTGTAATTTGTATCTTTGTTATTCAAAAGGACTTGTTCTTCTTGGTCAACTCTTAGGCCACTAAAAAAAAAAAAAATGCAATTCCTGGCCTCAATAATCAAAGTTATCTGAAGATGTGACAGTGATTAAGTTGTAGAACTGTTTGTGCCAACCCCCAGAGTTCTGGTTGCATTTAGAATTGAGTGGGGCAATAATTCCTTGCTTGTAGGAGTTTAACTTTTGGAGGGCAGAAAGGAGTTTCTGCTTCCAGGGTTCTCTTCCAGACTTGAGTCAATGTTACAGGAAAAAAATCTCAGAACTCCTTAGATAGAGAATGCTCATTGTCTTGAACATTGGTCTTCAGCTTGAAAAACTGTGGATGGACCATGTTTAGGGTGAGTTGGGGCATTCATCATTTCTTCATATCTGTGGCAAAGTTCTTGACAGAAGCCCCTGAAGGAGAGCTGTTTTCTTTTCATGCACTGTTTCGAAGGGTAAGGGAAGAATAGTGGAGTGGCTCTGTGGTGGGTAGTAAGACATCTCACAGCTCTCTGCCAGATAAGGAAGCAGAAAGCAGAAACATGAGCAGAGCCAGACCATAAGGAACACCAGTCCCATCAGCCAGGTTACACAGCCCTATTTCCCAAATAGGTTTGAGAGGTTCTATAACCTCTCAAAATGGGGAACATTAGCAAGAAGGGGTAAAATATTGTAAGATCCAGAAGACCAGGGAGTTTGGTATGTCTCTTAGTAATATCAGAAGTGACACTCATCAAGTCTCATCAACATGACTGTCTAAACATGAGCTGAACATGGGCAATGGACATACCAAGGAGGATGGGGGAAAATCAAAGGGCTTCAACTCTGCACAAAGTACTATTGGCTAAGGAATGCTGAGCCTGGGAGAAATAGTCTTCCCCAGAGAAGATCACATCAATTGGCTATATGATACCAAATGGTCAGCCCTGAAAATATACATACAAGTAACATTATACAGACTAAGCAGGTTATATTTAGAAACATACATATTCATATATAAACATGTATGTAATGATTAATTTCAAACAAAGAGACCATGAATTTGAAAGAAAGCAAGGAGAGGTATATGGAAGAGTTTGGAAGGAGGAAAAGGAAACAGATATTATGTGATTATAATCTCAAAAATAAAAGAAACACCTAAAATCTTGAAATCTTATAACTATGTCTATCAACCGATATCTATTTACTAGTGTCTATTTGTCATCTATTATCAGCTCTAACCAAGAATACATGTAGAAATTAAATTATCAAGAAAAATCCAGTTCCATTATTATAGTTTAAGCAATATACTTAGAATCTTAACAATAAACCCTCAATGAAAAAAAGAAAAATTTGTATAAAGGCAGAAGTAATCTCTAAGATATTATTTTACTTATGTATGAATGGAGATTACTTTCTTGACATAGATAAATATTATAAGATATCTTTTTAATACAATATTTTTATTAACTTTTCAGAATTTCATATATCCATACAATGTGTTTTCATTTTGTTCACCCTCTGATTCCCCCACTAACTCCTCCTAGATCCATACTCCCTCTCCACACTCCTGGGTCTCTCCCAAGTTCATCTCCTCCCCTTTGCCCCCTTCCTCCTTCTCCTCTTCCTCTTCTTCCTTTTTCTTTTCCACTTTCTCGTCATCTTCCTCCTCCTTCTATAGTTATTCTTTCTCTTCTTCCTCTTCTTCTCCTCCTTTTCTTCCACCTCTTCTTTTGCTTCTTCTTCAGCCACTGAGTCTACTTTGTGCTGCCTATATATTCATGGGTGCAAAACAATCCACTAGAGCATGGGCAACTTACCAGGAGCCACATTTTTAACAAAATCTGCTTCTCCTCCTCTTAATAGCCACTAGTTGATTAATTGTCAATAGCCCCTTGGCTAGGGGTTGGAACATGTGAGTGCTTCCTTTCTCCACTCAAAAACACAGAACCAGTACTGGTCTTGTTCAAGCAATCACAGCTGCTGTAAATTCATAAGCATAGCATTCCTGTCATGTCTAAAAGAAGTGTTCTACCCAGTCTCCCTTGACTTCTGGCTCTTACAGTCTCTCTGCACCTTTACTCATGAGATTCTTGAGATTTAGAATAGAGGGGGTGTGACATAAACATCCCATTTATGGATATGCAAAGGAACTTAAGTGTGCAGTGGATGATAGTTTCAAGAGAAACTCACAGCTGGTCAAACTGTAGAGATGTCCTTGTTTTAAATAGTTGTTCCACATACATGCATACATACACACACACACACACACACACACACACACACACACACACACACAAACATGTTTATGCAATAAGATTTTATTTTGAGGCTAATATATGTTTTAAAAATACAAAAAGGTATACTAGGTTTGGTGATATGGGAAAATGTTTCTTTTATACCTGACTTATATTTGGATTTTAATAATCTTGGACTGTAAATATCATTGAGCAGTATTTCTCTACTTTCTCTAGTTCTTCTCTGGGTTCCTACTCCCAAATGATGGAATACTTCTCTGTCACTAGATACACATAAAATGTGGTCCCATTACCTTTGGGAGTGCCTGCTCTGGATGATCTTACAATGATGCTTTAATCCCCACCTTTCCCTCTCCTCCATCCCGTTGTCATACTTTGTATTGGGACATTTAAAGTGACCATAAGGCTTCCCTTGTTATGAAACATGTTAGTTCAGGTTCTCTAGGAAATGAATTTTGTAGAGATACCAGACAAGATGGATAAGGAGTTAGCAGACCATAGGGAGAACTATCAGATGCCAGCCTAGTAGTGAGTGAAGAAAAGAGGAGACCAAGGTGGGGTGAAAACATTCTACATTGCTGATCTGGCAAGGGAAAAGTTTGGTAAGGCTTTTGGAGGAGGCCTAGAGCCAAAATCACCCAACAGAGGAACCCTCTGTACCCTAGGAAGGGGCTGCTTTAGAGTTACAGCCATGCTTAATCATTTCCTAGGAGTGGCTTGTGGGAAGAGTGTCCTTGACACCACAACCCTGATGAAGATCTGGGAGATCTGAGCTCAGCAGCAGGTTGAAATCTCTGGTTACTGTATCCCCTGGCCATACATTTCCATGGCTTCCTCAGTTCATGTGTTCATTCAGAAGTTGGTTTGGAAAGCATCCATCCTCTGTACAACAGATGGGAAAGATTTCAAGATTCTAAGGAAACAGTTGGTAGGACAGATACCAACCCTAATTGCTATAATTTCTTTACAGAACACAGGCTGTCTTCTATGTTGGTGAAATTGTGGAAGAGACAGCATTTGGAGAATGATGTGAATTTGCTCTTCTATCAATGTGAACAAGTTTTATAGGCCCCCAAAAGTATGTGAGTTCGATTTATGGACCTAAATATTTGAAATTGGAAAGACACCAGAAAATCAAGACTATAGTGTGGCTATGTTTATCTCCTCTCCCTTCCTGATCCTTCTCCTGTCTTGTGCTGTCATCACTGAAGGCTTTTCTCTTCTTAGACTAAAAGAGTGTTGCCATGAGGACTAGCTCTTTCCTCCTTCATTCTACCTCTTGGTAGTTAGAAGTCTGTAAAAGCCATGTGGGTCGGACTTATGAATGCTCATTTTGTTCTGCCAGTTTGGTACATTTGGTATCAGATTTTGAAGAAACAAGGCAGACACCATTCTCCTATGGCTGTTGCTTGTAAGCTGGGCCATGCATGGCATGGGAATGTGGAAGAGATGATGGGATGGTACCAGGATCCCTGTCTAGCTACCAGCTGTGTGGGAATAAAAGCTAGTTGTGGTCATTGCTATAGCACTAGCTTTCTGACCCAGCTGCAACTAGATGTACAATAAGCATTTTGAATGCATAAATATGTGAGTGAACAAATGAGCCAAGGAACAACAATCTCCCTTTTTAGGGAGTCATATTGGGGTGACCTTGATGTCATCAGTTAAGTGACATCTCTGAGTGATGCTCCTCTCAATGTCTTTTAAAAGTCCTTCATATCTCACATCCATAATTAAACTCTGCTTGGAGTAGGTTCTATTTTCTGCTTTTAATCATAATGATAAGTAGTGAACTTCTCCAGGACTAAGGAGATGGCTCGGTGGATAAACTACTCGCCATACAAGAGAAGAACCCACCGAGACTAGATTTTGTAGTATGTGTCTGTAATCCAGTAGCAGGAGACAAGAGAACCCTTAGAAGCCCATGGGGCAGCTAGCCTTGTATACATAGCTATTGGACCACACAGCAGGAAACACTGGTTAAAAATAGGCAGAAGGTGTGGGCGACAGCAGACCTTTGTGCAAATGTCATGTCACACTTGTATACGCACACTCACAAACACACACATACATGCATAAAGACATACACCACATCAAAAAAAATGGACTTTTAATTCTTCTAAAAAAACAGATTGTTTTTTGTAATCTGTTAATTCGGTCATTCATACATTACTTACCAGTCCATTTATCCAATGGGTGTTTAGTTTTTCATTTAGTTATTGCACACTGGCCATCTTCTAGGTACTGTATGAGGTACTGAGGATTTTCCGGTGAATTTTGTGGTGGTTTGAATAGGAATGTCCCCTGTATAAACTCATGTGTTTGAATGCTTGGCCCATAGGGAGTGGCACAATTAGGAGTTGCTGGAGTAGGTGTGACCTTGTTGGAGGAAGTGTGTCACTGTAGGGGAAGGCTGGCTTTGAGATCTCCTTGCTCAAGCTATGCCCAGTGTGGCACACAGTCTCCTTCTGTTGCCTATGGATCAAGATGTAGAGCTCTCAGCTCCATCTGCAGCACTATGTCTGTTGGCATGACGTTCCCACCATGATGGTAATGAACTAAATCTCTGAAACTGTAAGCCAGCCCCAATTAAATATATGCCTTTGTACGAGTTGCCTTGGTCATGGTGTCTCTTCACAGCAATAAAACTTTAACTTAGACACAGATACCATCACATTTAACTCTGAGAACTGAAAAGCCAGAGTAAGAAACTGGGGAGAAGGCACAGCAGCAGCAGCAGCAGCAGCAGCAGCAGCAGAGAATTAGTAACCCTTAAAAGGAGTGTGCAACTTGAGAAAAGAGGAATGGTAACATCTATGGACACCCAAGGCAGATCAGGTGTTGTGCTGGGAATTTTCATATTTTTATCATATTTAGTTACCACACCAATTCAGTAAAGCATATTGTACAAAGTGAAACTGGAGATAAGTGTGTCTTGCCCAAGGGTTCCAATCAGAATCTGTTTGGCCTCCAAACTCTATGTTATCAGGAAGCAAAGTTAAGCAAGCTAGGGAGTGCTTTGCGGTTGCCATGCCCCCTGAGCTCTTGTGGGAAGGACTTGCCACCTCACCCCATGCTGTAGCTTCTCAGTGTCTCTGCCACCCACCTGGTGTTGTTTAAGTAATTTCCTCTTTCCTTTGGACTTCAGTTATTATTTTTGCCCTCCTCCCCCACTTTGGTCTTTTTGTTTTTGTTTTTGTTTTTGTTTTGCTCATCAATGCCTCCTTTGCCTTAAACTCTGCTTTACTGCTGATTTTTTTCCCCTGGGACTCATGTTTCTGAAAGCTCATCTCTAATTCTCTCTCTTCTTCCTTATGTCATATTCTGACAGTTTCATCTTTCTGTGGCTCCTCCAGATCTGTACTTCCCAACTCCTCTGGCCTCTTGAAGAGTCATCCCTCAGAATAAGTATGTGGACCTCCAGTTCTGGTTCTGTGTTCCACCTGAGAAGATGGGTAACTACCTTTCCGGTAACTCTGCTTCTGGCTGGAAGAACTGAAGAAGTCTTACCTAGAAGATGTTTGTACCAAGGTGAAGCCTGTTGAGTCCACTTCTCCTCCTTTCTCTGCCTGGCTCTGTAGGGGAAGGAATGGATTTATGGAAGGACTAGACAGAAAACACTGCACACCTGTAGACACTGTTGAATATAGAAATCAATGCAAGGCTTTTAAAAGTATTATCGATCTGGGATGTGGATGGAATTAGGACCAGAAAGCTGAGTCCACGTGAATCTTGTTTCTGGCTCATCTTTTCTTGTGTGGAAATTTGGGGGTTCTCTGCTGGAACTCCCCTCTCTACCTCTCTATCAGGGAGCAATGGCTTAAAGGACAGTAGGGCAGTGTTTTTAGAAAAAAGAAAGAAAGATCCTATTTTTTAATGGGAATTTTAGCTTTTGGAAAGATTTACATTTTTCTTCTACACTGGAGAAAGGAAATCAGTAAAATTATGGGTGCATTTTGGTCTTTATCTTCATTTGTTCTGATTGCCAGACTCTGTCACAGTACTCTGTTCATTTCCCAAGACAATAGTGGAGTGGTAGTCTTCTAAAAATTTCAATTCTCCCTTGAAACTTTATTACACTATGTGCTAAGTGTAAGAAAGTGTTGTAACCATAGACGGAGCCTGTAATTCCAGATCCCGTTTAATGATTAAATGAAGATTTAATGAAAAATTCAACAGGGGAAGTTATGTGGTTTCTTCCAGATAAATCACCCTTCCTCGCCCCTTGGGTTAGAAGGGCCCTTTCCCATCCCTATGTGGAATGGCCCCTAAAAAGTTAATAGGATTCAGGGCTGCATTGGTGAGCAGGTGTTTTAGATGAAAGAAAATAAAAGTCCCATTTTGCTTTGTAATGGTGAGTTTGTTTTTCAGACTCAGGAGCCACACAGGTGGAGGGCAGTTGGAGCGCTGAGGTGGGTAAGACCTGTCTTATGTAAGGATTGGTGACAGGATAGGCTGGGAAAAGAAGAGAGCTAGAGGGAGAAGCGGGAGAGGGGAGAGGTGGTGATGCTGTATGTAATCACAGTGTGGAGTTCGCCTTGTAGGATGCAGGATATTGAGAAAGAAGAAAAAGAAGAAGGAGGAGGAGAAGGAGAAGAGGAAGAAGAAGAGGAAGAAGAGGAAGAGGAAGAGGAAGAGGAAGAGGAAGAAGAAGAAGAAGAAGAAGAAGAAGAAGAAGAAGAAGAAGAAGA